>OY720156.1:6243278-6449569 GCA_963082725.1 Pedicia rivosa | reverse complement strand
AAGAAGAAGAAGAAGAAGAAGAAGAAGAAGAAGAAGAAGGATGACATTCCAATTAAAAACGCAATAAAAAAACACAACAAAACACGTCATAGATTATTTAATCAATTTAATTTTCTTCTTAAATTATATAATTTTTAAACCATTTAGTAAATGTAGGTAGACTGTAATTAAGTAAGTGAAAGAAAATTAAAAGAAAATATCGACACTATCGGTTCACAATTTGCTAGAAGGTTAGAAGAAAAGACTAGGAAAAAAATAGAATTATGTATTATTAAATTCCGGATGTGATCCTAATCATCATTTTACCATTTTACAAAAAAATACAACAAATACAACAAATAATCATCTGTCTTAATTTGATAATCTTTAGGTTTTTATGTTCCGTTTTCGTTTTCTTTTGTTTCTTCTTTTTTAATGTTTTCATTTTACGTGAAATTTATCTAATTTCTGCTTCATAATTTCTTCATTTTAAAAGATTTTGTTTGTGTCTTTTCTATATTTTGCTCTGGGTACCTACTTTTCTTCTTCTTCTTCTTCTTTTAATTTTTATTTGATCTTAAACGATCAATTTTTATTTGAATGTTTTTGTTGCCTTCTTATGAGTTTTTCTGCGGAGACGACAATATTTAATTGTTTTTATTTTCTAGAAACAAAACAGAAATTAAATATTATTGTTGTTTTATCGCATCTTCGTCCTTTTTTTTTTTTTTGTTTGTCTAATTTTCTATTCCACCCACATCCCCCATTTCGTCACCACCAATATTCATATTTAAACAACTTTTGTTGTAATGGATCTTCAAAATATAATTTACTAACAAAAAAAAAACACTCTTCGTCCTTATCTAGAAAACAATTTAATATCTTGATAAGAATCTTGATAAGAATATGGATACGATTCACACTTAATAACATAAGGATAACGGTATTGACGTTATGTGGAATCTTATTTTCACAATAATAAAGAAAAGTTAAAAATAATATTATTTTTTTTTACGAAGAAAAATTATTTTCTGCCGATTTTATTTTTAATTATAAAATATTTGTTGTTGTTACTTGTTATTTTATTTTTTATTTTTTTTCCATTCTAACTAAAGTACACACTACAGAGTTTATGCTGTCTCTGCTGTCAACTTTCAGCTAGAATAAAAAGGATAATACAATTCAAGAGTACCATTGAGGGGACACAGGTCAAATAACATAAATGTATTGTTATGTTTACTCTTAAATCTTCAATCTCTTACTTGACTATATTTTTCTATCATCTCAACTTATTTTCTCATCTCAACTTTTTTTTTCATTTTCCCTTTTTTAATTATTTAAAAAGGGAAATAACAAAAAAAAAAAAAAAAAAGGACAAACGTAAGTTTTTATTTCTCTCTTAAAACTTAAATTTACTTGATTTGCTTTAATTTTTTTTTATTCTTTTCTCAGAGAATTTTGTTTTGTTTTCTTTTTCTGTTCCACCAATTGA
This sequence comes from Pedicia rivosa, assembly GCA_963082725.1. Classification (NCBI taxonomy): domain Eukaryota; kingdom Metazoa; phylum Arthropoda; class Insecta; order Diptera; family Pediciidae; genus Pedicia; species Pedicia rivosa. The sequence goes on along the minus strand of OY720156.1, from coordinate 6,448,098 downwards.
ATTCATTGGTAGAACACAATTAAGTACATTTACGCCACAAATAACAAAATGGTCCCATTAATGTTCATTGAACCTCAAGATTCAGTGGAAATTTTCAAAAATTCCACAAAAGAAAAAGTTCTAACCTTACAATTGTATAGATTCTAATGTCAATTATGTTTAGTTTCATTAGTTCTCTCACTAATAAAATATTTATTCCCCCCCCCCCCACCCCTTTATTGGATTGTTTTCGTATTGCGTTTACACTTATCCAGCAGATTACTAAAAATTATCCGTGTTTTGTTAAATTTAGAAAACGCTAAATTAAAACGAAATATTTAGTTAATGTAATTTAAATTATTCTCTTATTTTCTAAAATCTTTAAATATTGAAAAAAAAACAAATTTAACAAATTAAATTTTCACAAAGGAAAATCATTTTTAGTTGTAATTGTTTAATTTTGAGGACAATTATAAAATTTTCATAATAATTTATGCATCCTTATATTTTTCGGTTTTCCCTTTTTTTTTATTTTATTTTCATTTTAATCGAATAAAAACAGCTGATGTATTATATTGTTATCCTTTTCTTTCAAATAGTTTTTATCTTTCTTTCACACAACAAATATATATTTGTTTCACTTTTCGTTCATTCTATTTTTATTTTTTGTTTTGTTTTAAATGAAAAAATTTTTTGGCGTCAATTCTGCGCAATTCACTGAAAATATGTGTGTGTGTGTGTGTGTGTGTATTTAAGGGTTTGTGGGTGGGTGTGTGTATTCATCAACTGATTTAAATGTGTGAAATAATTTTCTGTTTCTTTTTTTTTTCTTTTTTATTTTGTTTTAATTTTTGTTTTTGTTTTTGTTTTTATCTGTTATTGTTGTTGTTGTTATGTGGTTGCTTGTTTATTTTTTTTGGTTTTTATAGGAAATGTGTATCCACACAAAATGGTATAATTTCACTGTTCTACTATATTTTATAGCAAAACAGATTTTGATATGGTTCTTAGGGTGGGGGGGATAGGTGGAGTAAGGGTGGAAGGATGGAAGGGTATACGGTTTTGATGGGCAGATTGGGTTGAGAAGTTTATTTTATTTTATTTTATTTTTTTTGGTAGCTAAATTACGATGTTCTAATAAAAATATGTATTTATAAAGGTTGAAATATTTTTATTTTTATTAAATTTTCTTTTTCTTGTTTTTTTTTTTTTTTTTTTTTAAACTGAACCAAAATATGAAAAAACAAAAAAATTGAAACAGAAAATTTTTGGTTTAAAATAAAATACTTTCAAGAGTAAAAATTTTAGTAACTGAATTTTCGTATATTTAGAAGAAAATTTATAAATAAGAAATCAACCCAAAAGTAAAGAAGAAATTTTTTTAGTTATTAAATAAAAAAAAAACTAAATTTTTGTTTTTTTTTTTCTCTCTCTATCTCTGATTTACTTTATACGTTAAGATTAAGGATATTACTTTATCCTAAGTAGATAAAACCCAAAAAAAAAAAAAGAAAAATAAATTTTATAAGTAAAATGTTATAAAATAAATTAGTATAGAGAAAATATAGGTTTTTTTTTTTTTAGAATTAAAGTTACATACATACATACATACATACATACATACATATACAGAGAGTTACATATACACACAAACATATATGAAACCATTTTATGTTCTGAATTCAATTGAAAATTTTCTATGTTCAGTTCATAAATATTTATTTGATCAAAAATAAATTAACAAATACCCGTATTAGTTATATGGATGTGTGTGATTGTGTGGGTATATTAGGGGATGTGTTGGGATATGTAACTAGATAAAATGAGATAAATTTATACCTACAGCACCATTTGTTTTTTTTTTTTTTTTAAGAATTTCAATAATAAAATAATCTATTCTCTAGTCTACTACATACATGTGAAAGTGAAAAAGAGACAGAGAAAGAGCGAGAGAGAGAGAGAGAGAGAGAGTATACTAGAATAAATTCATTTATATGCATAATTTTAAATTACGCGGGTAAACAAATAAATAAATTAACACAATTAACACAAGTACAACAACAGTAATTATTGTTAATTTAAAATTTAAATACAACAAAAACAAGATTAAGAAAATAGTTATCTGTAAATAGCGAGGGGTTAACCACTGTGTGCAATCCTGGGAGAACTCGTGGGGAATCTTTGTGCAATCTTTGCGAATCTTTGTGAATCTTTGTGAATCTTTGTGAATCTTTGCGAATCTTTGTGAATCTTTGTGCAATCTTTTGAAATGTGCAATCAGTGGGGCGTAAAATTTTTGAGTGGTTAACCCCCTCGGTAAATAGTTATGTAAAGTGATTAACGGTAAACCTTATATTTTATCGACTAAGTATAGAAAACTGTTGATAAAAACTATATTTATGTAGTGCCTCTGTCTGCCTGTTAACGTAATCACTTTACGTGAATTTTCTTTTGTCCTTTAAGAAAAAAAAGGAAAAAAAAAGAGAAAAAAAAATATAATTAAATTTACTAAATCCTAGATTTAATTGAAATTGAAAGTTCTTTTCTATTTTCTATAGGAAAATATATAAGAAAAGTAATTTTCTTCTCATTCTGATTAATGTTTCACAAAATTCTGTTCTGTTGTTACCTTCAAAGTTTTTTTTTTCTTTCTTTCTTTCTTTCTTCTTTTTTTTATTACAAAACATTTCAAAAGTTTCTTAAAAAAAACCCCCAACAGACACACAACACATACACACACACTCATACAGAAACATACAAATTCTATTCTTATTAATTTTTTTCACAAAATTGAAAAAACAAACCTACCCCCAGTTCCCTCCCACCCCCTTTACCAAAAAAAAACTTAATGAATTCATGAGTTATAGTTTCTGTACCTACAAATAAGGAAAATTTAAAAATAAGAAGAAAAATAAAATGATAAATAAATTAACAAAAGTCAATTTTCAAGTAAAAGAAGTGAAATAAGGACAAAAGAAGATGAAAAACAAGAAGAAGAAAAGAAAGAATAAGATGAAGAAATACCGAAAGATTAATGTAAGATAAACCTTATTATTATTTAAAAGTGATTTATAATATTTTGAAATTTTGAAACTAAAAAAAAAAATAACAAAAAAAAAAAAAATGGGATCGTCTCTTTCTATTTTAATAATTTAATCTTCTATCACTATATCTCTATCTCATCTCTTTATCTACCATTGCTTTATTTTATTATTATAATCCAAAAGAAACAGAGGAACAACAAGAAGAAGAAGAAGAAGAAGAAGAAGAAGAAGAAGAAGAAGAAGAAGAAGAAGAAGAAGAAGAAGACGAAGGAAAAAAATAAACAAAAATTAATTGTTTTTAAAAGAAATATAATCAAAAAAAAAAAAGAGACAAGGACGACATACATTTCGAAAGAGTAGAAAAATATTTAAAATAATAACAACAACAATAATAATAATAACAGCAACAACAACAAGAATAACAAAACAAATAATAACAATCAAAAAATATGACAAGACAAAGCTATGGCACAAGACACGACAAGACAAGACAATAATATAATATTCTTATATTTTTTTTTTGAATACAATTGAACAATGTTACTTTTAATAATAATAATAATATCTTCATTTTATTTCACTCCTCGACACCATAACCTCACGCATATCTCCTTCAACCCTTTCGAGTTTCTGTCTTTCATTTTGAGATTAAAAACAACAACAAACAAACAAAATTTTGATACAAAAAAAAATGAAGTGAAATAATTTTCATTGAATTTATTTAATTTTTCTTTTTTAAAAGAATTTATTGCACATTTTTGAATTTCAATATTTTAACTGCTGAAAATAAATTGTGCAATTAATTAGTGTGCTGTGTACCAATGGAGTGTGGTATGGAGTCGTTTTGTTTGAATCTGGCGGTGGTAACAATAGGATATTTTATAGTGTCTGAAATTTGACTGTGATTACTAAAATTCAATGCAACAATTATACCAGAAATCACATGGCCTAAGTAACCGTGGGGGATGAATTGTAAAGAGGTCATAGGGTTACGTATGTTATCCGTGTTAATTGTGATGATCATGATGATGATGATAATCTGATACTTGGTAAGCTAAATAGAGTAGTGACATTATGTGACGTCATTATTAAAATGTTATTATAAAATCTGATTTTAAGTTTCAAATTTTCTATATAATGTTTTTACTTAAGTCTCAATCAATCAGATCAATCAATCCTTATTAGAAGAAAAAGAAAAAAAACCAAAATAAGAAATATTTTCTGTATTTACTTTTTACTTTTTGATTTTGTTTCTTTGCTCGTTTTTCTTGTTTCCTTAATATGTTGTGTTTTTGTTGTATTTATTATTGGAAAGAGAGTAAGGTGAAAATTTTCGATATTTGTATAGTGTTAAATTAAACTAACTCTTGGTTAAACCTTAGAAATGTCAACTACATATTAGTGTAAGAAGAACCACAATCTTATAGACTAAAATACTCTCACACACACACACACACATGCTTACATGTTCACCAACTCAAATACACACACACACACATATAAAGCACATATACACATAATAATTATATGACAGAACAGAATAAGAGACATAAATCGATCCCTACTAATAAAATTGACATGTTAAGGTAGTTGCGTTTTTGTTTTTTGTTTTCTTCTTTTTTTGTTGTTGTTGTTTTACTATTTTCCCTTTCCATTTTCTAACGTTTTAATTTTTACAGATTATTCACAATATTGTTGTTATGTGGTTTAGGTTTTTTTTTTGTTTTTAATCTTCAGTTCTCAGTTTTTAATAATATTTTTCTTAATTTGTAAATACCGAAAATGGTTCAGCATACATGCATACATATCCGCAATATGCAAAAAATGAAGAGACTACAACAACGAGAAATAAAAGTTTACTGAGAAACGTACAATCTAAAGATTTTATTTAAATTAAATTTATAAATTATTTAGTGATTTTCATCATCTATTGTGAATGAGCTGTACAATTTAGCAAACACATTTACCTTTAGACACACACACATACACACATATAACAGAAACACAAAAACTCACACATAAACAGTGAACATATAGACTTCTCAAGGGGTTGAACAAAGTACCCAAAGTACAAGGAAATATAATTTATAAATAGAATGTTTGTGTTAAAAAGGGTGGTTTGAGTAAGGCGGGTGTGAAGTGTGTGAGATGGGTAAGGTGAAATTGTTATATGGGTGAATATAGTTTTGTTTAGTGTATGAGTTTGATGGTAACAACGTTAATGATACGCAATAGGTAGAAAGTCTAAGCTTCTAACGTATTTTACTTTTCTATACTTTTCTTTCTTTATTCTTCATTTCTATACATTTTTCTTTTTGTTTTTAATTCTTCTTATTTCTTTCACATTTCTTTCTTTTTTCTTTTTTCTTTTTTCTTTTTTCTTTTCACAGACCTTTATCATGACTACATATAAAAACATCTATAAACAACGATCACACATGTTAAAATAAAAAGAAAACAGTTCATGTTCAAATTTTGGTTGTAACATCAATTTTTAATAAACTTATTATTATTTTTCCAATCATTTTAATTACGTAAAATTGGATGATTTTCAAAAATAAATTATTTTATATGAAATTTTCATATATGAATATTACAATGAATGTACATATGTATGTGTTACCTCTATAAATGTATTTTTGTTTGTTTTGTTGTGGATTATTAATAAAAAGTAATTTTTGATTTTGTCTCTAAAGAATTGTCAATTGTCCGATTCATTAATTTATGCTCCTATTTTGTTTCTTTTCCTATTCTACATTCAAACTCTTTCAACATTCATTTCTTATTTTTAAATTATTTTATTTTCATTTAATTAATCTAAAGTTTTCCAACTTTTACATTACGAAAATAATCCGTTAAAATTTAAGAAAAACAACTTATAAAATTAACTCCGCTCTTTCTTTCACACTTAGAAAACCTAATTTAAATGACATTGAAAATGAATGAAAAATTCATTTTGTTTGTCTATTTTTGATTTTAAGTTTTACAAAGGCAAAAACAACAAGAAAATCATTTATACTATTTTTTATTTGTTTATGTTTCAATAAAGACAAGATTCTATTACGTTACCCTATACGTTACTTTACGTTACGTTACATAATGTATTATAATATTGTTGACGTCTGGAATAAAATTGTATAATAGGATTATCCTATATTCTTTGTTATTTTCTTAAATTCAAATAATTCCTTATGCCTATATATATATTTTTTTTTTCTCTCTGTTTTTTTTCACCTCTCCACTCCACTACTTTAACTAGAAAGATTTACATTATAAAAGGTTAACGTGAAAAACGTATGTAGGTTTTCTCGTTAGAGGTTAGATATTTTTATAACAATTTTATAAGAAGAATAAAAAAAAAAAAGCAAAAGAAAGGGAAAAGAAAGAGAAAGAAAAAGACGTAAATAAATATAGAATTAAATTAAATAAAAATAATATTTGTTTGTTTTTTTGTGTCGACTTGTGACATTTTCCTAATCATAAAAGACAACAAGAAGAAAAAAAAAAAAAGAAAAGAAAAAGAAGAAAAAAAAGTAGAAAAGGAATGAAATGAAAAAAAAAAATGAAACCCCTAAGACAATATGTAATAAATACACACAACACACACACACACACACAATACGCAATACAAATATAAATTTATACAAACAAAAAAAAAAAAAAAAAAACAAGAACACAATGTTTATATTTTTGTTTCACGTAAATCAAATAACAGTATTAAAATATTGGTGTAAGTGTGTAAGTGTAAGTTGACCACATTGAATTTATATAATTCCCGTTCAATATATAGAATCGAGTGTTTCGGTCAAAATAAATTGATTAATTATTAACAATTTGATGAGAACGAACAGACAGAGAGAGAAAGAGAAAGAAATAGAGAGAGAGAGAGAGAGAGAGAGAGAGTGAGAGTGAGAGTGAGATTGAGATTGAGAGATAATGTAGAAATGACTAGAGGTAATTTTGAATCGATTAGAAAAACAAAAAAAAAAACAAAAAAAAAAACAAAAACAAAATTGAACATTAATTAAAATTTATTTCAACCATTTTCTACGAACCTTTTTTCAATATTTTTTTTATTATTTTACTCTTGTTGTTGTTGTTGTTACAGTTGTCATATAAACGTTAATTTTTAATTTTTTAATTCGTATTTAATTAAAAATTTTCTCTTTATTCCTCTTTTTTTTTTGGTTCTAATTTTTCTACATATAACTTCAGAATCTATCTCTTATATTTCATTTCTTTTATCTCAACAACAACACCCACTACCCCCCCCCCCCCCCCCCCACCCCCCAAAACCCTAATCGTTTTTCATATTAAATATTTTCATAAAAAATAAGAAAATAAACAACAGTCATTAAACACAAATCAAATTCAAAGAAAAAAACAGAGAATTATTAACGGAAAAGAAAAATATGAATAAATTTTCTGTGTTTTTCTATTTTTATTTTTTCTTCTATTTAATTTTCTTTAATTAAAAAAAAAAAAAAAACAAAAAACAAAAAATTCCGGAAAAAAAAACTTTCAAGTTTTTTCGAGGAAAAATAAAACAAACAACAATATTTTCTACGTGATGTCACATACGGCTTACACACAAACACACACACATACAGATTATTTGACGTCTTTAAGTTTTCAGTGTTTTCCTTTTTTTTTTTTGTTCAAAAATATTTTTTAATAAAAAAAAATTGTATTTTTTTTTTTAAATTAATGTAAGGGTTGGGGTGAGGAGGTTGAGGAGGAGGAGGATGAATTATATATTTTATACTTGATTCTTGTATGTTGTATGAGAGAATGAAGAGAAAACTGTTCAAATAAAATTTTACCAAGATTCTAAAATGTACATAAGATTGTATTGTATACACATAAGATATTCTAATCCTGTTCATACGTGGTACCTTCTAAAAGTTTAAAAAGGGTTGGAAAATTTTTACAAAGAAAAAAGTGAATATTATTCGTATGAAAATCAACAAAGTACACCTTTACTGTTTAGTGTTTGTCTTTTAAGAAAAAAAAAACAAAAACAAACGATGACAGATTTTTTAACATTTTAGGATAATTCCATCATGATGATGATGAGGAAGATGAAAAATAGATAAGTGAAGAATTCCATCAACTTCACCCAAAAACGAGCGTGTTTACATTTTTGAACGAACACTTATTTTTTTTTTTTTTATCGAAAACTTTATTAAATATTTTAGCAAAAATGAAATAAAACAAAAATAGAAAAAAGAAAAAAGAAAAAAGAAGAAGGAAAATTTAATTTATTTGTAATTTGTGGTATTTCTGTGTTTAATTACTGAATGGCCTGACCGCTTCAAAATAAAAGCCTACAAGCTAATTTCTCGCTTCTCACTTATTCTCACTTCTTCTTCTTCGTCTTCTCTTAATTTGACGTTAAAATGCCAGTAATTGATTTTGAGAGCCAATTCACTTATACATTATGTATAATACACACACATACACATATTATCGTGTGTCTAAATGTATTTGTGTAATTAAGTTTATATTGGTTTCAACCTCTACAAACCTCCTTCACATTTTGTTTTCTTCTTTTTTTTTTTATTTTATTCTGTAGTTTTTGTTTTTTTTTTTGTTTTTATTGTTTCTATTTTATGTTTATGATTTCTTCTTTTCCCCCAACCTCTCCTAACCCTACCCAACCTCTTCCTATTTCTTCACATAATAACTAAAAACCTAATCATCTTTGATTATGTTGTAATTAATCAAGTAAAAAAAAAAATGAGTACATGAATAAAAGATGATGAAGAAGGAGGGAATAATCAAAGAAAGATTCTTTTGAAAATACAAAAACAAAAACCAGAAAACTGTATGCGCCTTGACTTGTATTATTTTTTTTTGTTTTTTTTTTGTTTTGACTTTTGCCATCGTATTCGTCTTCATCTATCTTCTTCTTCTTCTTCCTCATCTTTTTTATATGAAAAATAAAACTTTCTATTCCCGTACAATTGAATTGATTGATTTACCAAGGTATGATTATTTGTTGCTGTTGTTGTTGTTGTTAAATTTTAATTCAAATTAAAATCTTTATTCGTCTTCTATTTTTTTTTTTTTGTTTTTGCAGTAATAAAAATAATAAGAAAAATTTATTGAAGTTATACGAAAATATTTCTATGTGAGAAATGGAAATAGGAGAGAAGTAGGAGGAGGAATGATGAAAAGAATCAAAAGAAACACAAAAAAAAAAAAAAAACAGAATTAAATTTTTTTTGTACAAAGTGGAAAAAAAAATTATTGGATGCTGTTGAATAAGGGGTGGTGGTTTAGCGGGTGGAATAAGGTGTATAATAAAAAAAAAATAAGAAGAAAGTTTAGTGAAGTTAATCTCAGAGGTTAATTTTTTGCTTAAGAGAATGAAAATAAACAAAAATATGTGTTGTGTGAGGATGCCGAGAGATGAACACGCAACAAAAATAATATATTTTAAGAAAGAAGAGTGAAGAGGAGGTGGGGTAATCTGACTGTTTTAAATTACAAATAAATGTAGTTATTCGTGTCAAAAAATTACCAACCGTGTGATCGTTGTGATCTTGAATCAATCTTTTTTTTTTTTTTTTTTTTTTGTTATTATCTTCCCTCTCCCTCTTTCACTCTTTCATGACTTTATTGTTTAAAAAAAAAAAAATCCATAATAAAATTCTTCATCTTTTTCGCTTTTTTTTTTTTTTTTTCTTCAAGAATCACGATTTCGATTTTATACAAAGAACAACAACAACAACAAATGTGTGTGTACGTTTTTATTTTATCGAGTCTGCTCTAATGTATCATCCTATGATTCTGTGTGTGTGTGTTTGTGTGAATGTGTCTGTGTGTGTGTGTGTGTGTGATTCGTGATTAAAATTCTTTTTCTATTTCTTATTTTGGCGTTGATGATTTTTTAATAATAAATTTACTAAATAAATTCAAATTTATTAAATTTCAATTTGACTGCAAAAAAAAAATTCATCTTTGTCATCTCTCTATATTTCTAACGCTTCTCTCCTCTATATAATTAAAAACGTTCCTTTCAACAAATTCTCTTTATTCTATAAATTTTCCACAAAGGAAAATATGTGAAAAAAATATAATCAAAAGAAAATAACAACAATAATAACAACAACAACAACAACAACAGGAATTCCTTATGTAAGAGAGATGAAGTAGACTTCCCATTTGTCTTTGGATTTAAAATTTTTTTTTCTTTTTCTGCATAAATTAAATTAAGTAAAATAGTTTTTTGTATTAAAAAAAAAGGGGGTAAATAACGATAACAACAATAACAACAACAACAACAACAACAAATAAAGAAATTTACAGAATCAAAAGAAATTCCATTAAACGTGAATTTTTCATGAAAAGAATTGAACAAATAAAGAAATAAAAAAAAAAAATGAACTGAATATTTTTTCTTCTTCAACATTTCTGTTTTATATTTTTGATTGGTAATATTCAACGACTGGAATAAAAATGTAAAAAAAAAAAAAAAAAAAAAGAGAGAAAAAATATTAAAAGGAAAATATTTCAAACGTTATTATTTTTTTATTTTAATCTTGATGGAAAAAAAAAATAAAACAAAAAATTAATTTTCATAAAAAAAAGAGAGAAATGAAAATCGTTCAAAAATCACATCAATAAAATTTACTGAATAAAAAAAAAAAAAGAAGGAAGAAAAAAAAAACACAAAACAAAACAAAGCAAAAAAAAAAAAAAAAGAATAATAAAAATCGAGAAGAAAATGGGAAAAGAAAAACATGGTCGCCTTAAGGAAAAACGAGATAACGATTATATTATTATTATAATATTCAATAATTCATCCTTCATCCTGCTTTATCCCATAAACTTTTCATATATTATCCCATCACAATTCTTCCTTTTCCTCCTCCCTCTTTATTATTTTTTTTTTCCTCTTCTTCATTTTCTCTTCCTCCACCTACACCTCCATCTTTCACAAAAAAAAAAAAAAAACCCCAAACCATTGAAATTCTTCTTCTTCTTCATCATCATCTCAACATTATCCTCAACAAAACCAACAAAAACCATTACATTATATCATCATCATCAACAAACGCGAACATTCGCAATATTTCTTTCTCCCTCACTTTTTTTTATTAATAATTTTCTTTCTTTCTCTCTTTCTTTCTTTCTCTTTCCCTTTCTTGCTTTTTCGGATTTTCTCATTATTCAAAAATGAGGTTAAATTATACCCATATCAATATTATTTTGAAATGATGAGCAAGCCGGGTAGCGGACGTAAAGGAAGAAGAAATTTGATGAGAGCATGGGTTTGTTTTTTGTAAGAAGTATGAGAAGAGTTGTGTAGGGGTTGAGAGGGTTGAGGGGGTTGAGGTTGTATGCGAAGGAATTGTGTATATAGTACTAAAAATTTTCCCTTCACTGATTACGATGGATAAAAGTGAAGTGAAGTAAAGGCGAGATGGTTAATGTAACGTTGAAGAGAGACATTGAATTTGAAGTTGATCTAATATAGAATTGTAAGTGTGGTAAAAATTGTTGAATAGAGATAGACATAGATGAAAATGGATTAATTTTAGTTGTTTAAATTAAAGTTTTATTTGTTACTTTATTTTTCTTCTACATTTTTTTTTTGATGGTGAAAAATTAATTTCTTAAAGTGAAATTATTATTTTAAAGAAGAAGAAGAAGAAAAAGAAAAAACTAAAATAAAGCAACAATAACTAAACATTACTACATACAATCGAAAAGATTAAAAGAAAAAATAAAAATATAATACAACGATGCAATAATGATGATGATGAATATGAATAAAAAATTTTATAAAAAGAAGAAAGGATTTTGGTGTTGGAATATTTTATGTTTTAGTGTTGTTGTTTTTTTTTTTTGTTTTATTGTTTTGTTGTTGTTTAAACTTGGAATTATTATTGGTTAAAAAGAAACATGATAGAAGAAGAAGAAGAAAAATACGTGAGACTTGATCACGATTAAACCAACAACAAATTCGTGATTTCATATAATGTTCTGTTCTATTCCCTTCTTCTATCTTACCATCCTCTTTCACCTATCACATTATACACTCTTCTTAAATTTTTTTATTCTTCTTCTGCTACCACCCCATCCTCTCCTCATTCCCTATCTGCTGATATAACCCGTGTCATCATCAAAACCGCACTTCTGTTTCTTCTTCTTCTTCTTCTCCGTTTAGAAATATTTTCCAAATATTAAAATAAATAAATAAAAAAAAATAAATACTAAAATCTTCCAATAGATTTCTAAAACAGTAAAATATGTTTAAAAGAAAAATTGAGAACAAAAATGAAGAAGTAAATCTCAACAAGGGAAACAAAAAGAAAAATGAGAATGAAGATGAGTGAGAAGAAGGAGTAGGATGGAAATAATAAAATGAAGATAAATACCAATAAAAGCAAATTTACAAGAAAAATCATCAATAACTTTAATAAATTTTGTCTTATTTTTATATTTTTGTTGCTGTTTGTTTGTTTGTTTGTTTTTATCTTTGAAAATTTACTTCAATCCTTAAATTGTATATTAAATTGAAAAAATTTTCTTTATCATATTTTTTTTTCATGGAGGGAAAAAAAAAATAATCTCAAAGAAGAATAATGAATTTAAAAAGAATTTAGAATTTAAGAAGGAGACAAATGAAATGCAACAGTTGAGACGGTGGTTGGTGGTTACGAATCACATGTAAAATCATTGGGAAATTCCTGTAAAATCAACAATCAGTGAAAGTATAACTTTACCGTATAATTAATTTCCTTCACTTATAACAAACTCACCCATATCCACGAATGGACAGTACAAATTATTTATCATTTTCTTCTGTTAAAAAATTTGTCGTTACTTTAAAGAAAACAAAACGCATAATTCTATTGGCTCTGACTGAATTTTATGAAATATTTTTTTTATTCTTATTTTATTTTTGCTTTTTCTTAAGAAATTTAAATTTAGCATAAGAAAAGATAATAATATCGTCTTCTCTTTGTTTACATTTTTTTTAAAGTAAAATAAAGACAGAAACAAACAAACAATTATATTATTTTTATTTTATTTTATTAGAAGAAACCAAAAATTGTTTATTTGTTTGTTTTGTTTGAATTTGTTCAATTTGTTTAATTTCTTTCCTTTTCTTCTTCTTTTATTTAAGCAAAAAAAAAAAAAAACAGAAGGAAATAAACAACAACGACAACATGATAATAATTAAATTAAATAAGAAAAAACAAAAAAAAAAAAAAAAATGACACAGAAGTTATTAAGAGAAAACAGAAAAATTATTTAAACAAAAAATAAGAAGAATTTAAAGAAAAAAATCTTCAATTGAAAACAATAAATTCTTTTGTTGAAGTATTTACTTTTTTATTATTGAAGTTTGTAAAATTGTATTTGGACTTATGGGTGGTGAGACAACAAACTGAGACATTGTTATAAAATGTTTCTATAATGAAGCGTCATAATAAAGAAACAAAAGAAAAATCAAAAACAGATATACAAGAAAGATCAAAAAGGTAGACAATCATTTTTTGTTTTGTTTTGTTTGTTTGTTGGTTTGTTTGTATGTTTGTATGTTTTTTTTTTTGGTTAGTTTTCTCAGCACCAGCACATATAGTATTAAATGGTCAAGGCTTCTAACCTTCGACACTCCTACAATTTATTTACGCTTCTTATTTTATTTAAAGCTTTACATTTTTCAACTTTAAATTTGCTTCTCTCTCCTCCTCTTCATTTGTTTCATTAAAATATATAAAAATGTGTGTGTCTGTGTGTGTGTATGTGTGTGTGTAAAAGAGAGAAAATTAAAGAGTAATAAAGAATAAATAAAATCTAAACAAATTTTTCATTCCATAAATTATAATTTCCAAAATTTCGGAAAAAATAACAAAAAAAAATTTATACGAAAAATTTTTGTTAGAATTTTGTTTCTTTATTTTTGTATTGTTTTTTTTTTTTTTTTTTGGTTTGTACAAAAAAAAAACTTTATTTTCTCTCTTTGTACACTTTTGTTTTTCCTTTTGTTTAATAAATAATAAATTTCTAAAATCAAAATCTAAATGGTTCATTATTATTATTCACGTAAATTTGGACATATCATTTTTTGCATACGGATGACGTCATATACCAACCAATAAAATATTAAACACCTATCAATGTTTGGATCTCTCCTGTCCTAGGACTACGTTCAATAATTCAATGTGGAAACTGTTTTATTTTTAGCAAGTAAACAAATTTTTTTTGTTATTATTTAGAAAAGTTCCGGGTAAACTATTTTCATTTATACATGTTTATTTATTTTTTTACAACAAAATTATAGTGGAATCGTATTTAATATACACCCTCTCTACCCCCTACACTACAACCAACCCGTTTTTTTTTTTCATCGCAATTAAAGATAAATAAATTTTACTTCCAAGAAAAAAAAAATTAAGTCTATTGTCTCAATAGAGGTACAATAATTTTGGTTGTTTTTTGTTTAACGTACGAAGAAAAAAAAAATAAATAAAATTACACAACAACAACAACAACAATATAAAAAGAGAAAAAAAAAAGAAAGAAAGGAAAAAGAAACGATAATTAAACTCATCAACCATCTCATCCATTAAACGTTTTATCCTTGTTTTCTTTTTTTGTTGTTTTGCTTTTTAACAACTCTTTTTTTTTTGGCCGCCCCATCCATCCCAAACTGAGATCTACAAAAAAGAACATTCTCATTCCAAACAACAGTTGAAATTCACATTCAAACATCTTCATTCATTTCACACAGTTGAAACCAAATAAAGAGAAAAAAAAGAACAAAATAGGAAAAAAACAACAACAAATAAATAGAGAAAGAAAAAAAAAATGTACCAGTTTACCGGTTAAATAGAAACATCAGACACAAAAGGATACCTTGAGACGAATAAAATAATAACCAAAAAATTTCTTTTCTTGTTTACAATTTTAATATTGAACTCATTTATCTCTATTTGTTCCTTCTTAAAATTCTGATAAAAGAAACATTTATAGAAAGTTGAAAAACGGTGAGAAAAGCACGCAAACACAACTCAACTAAAACAAAGTTTCAAACACACAATATTCTTCTCGTATTACTTTTTATAAAACTTACTCAAATGAGAAGTTTCACAATCATTTGAAGTGAACACTTAGCAAAAGAGTGAAGAAGAAAATGAAGGGAAGAAATAATAATTTATGAATAACTAAAAATTTGAATGAATTAACAACAATATTACCAACAATAATTAATAACAAAAATACAATAACAACAACTAAGAGAGCGAGAGAAAGATATTTAATAATAGCAATCAAAAAATATAACAACAACAACAATAATAATGAAATTTTAAATAAAATAAAAAACAAAAACAAAAACAAAAAGGAAGAAAAAAAAAAAAAGACTAAACGAATTTTTATTATATTTTTATCCCTTATTTGTAACCCTTTTTTTTTTTTTTAATTTTTATTTGCTCACTCTCACTGCTGATTCATTGCTGGTTATTATGTTTGTATATATTTACAATTACAACATCCCCTTGACGTCCACCCTTTCCACATACCCTTTCCACATACGGATACAATTTACAACACTTTTCACCAATCTCTTCTTAATAAACCAACATCATTGTTGTTTTTTTTTTTTTAATTTATTTTTAATTATTTGTTAATTATTTTGTTTATTATTTTGTAATCAGGAGTTCGAAGTTCAGAATAGAAAAAAAAAACAAAAAAACGAAAAAAAACCAAAAAATTTGTGTTTGGACAAAAAAAAAAGTGACCAAATAAACGGAGAGTGACAGTTGAGAGTTTTTAATTGACATTTTTATTTAGTATTAATGAATTAGTGAATTTAGAAAATCATTAAAAAAAAAAAACAGACAAAAATCAATTACTACTGAGAATTCACTTATTAGAATAAAAATACAAAAAAAATAAAAAAACTCTTTTTGTCGCGTTCAAACCGTTCGCAAATCTCACGCACCTTCAGCACCCTCAGCACCCTCAACCTTATTCAAACATTTGTTTTTTTTTTGCTATTTTGAGCAAAAATAGGAAATGAAAATTTGAAAAAAAAAAAAAAACAACAAGAACAAATAATTATTAAATTTTTAACGTTGGTTGTTTTACCCTTCCCCCATTTTCTGTTGGTCTTTTTTTTTCGTTTTTTTTTTTTATTTATTTCGAAACAGTGGGGGGAAAACACAAAAAATAATAATAAAAAAAAAAAATATTAGACAAATTATGGTGTTTTGAGAATCGAACTGAGTGGGGGTGGGGGGGGGATGGGTAGTTTTTTATTTTTTTTTATTGTATTTTTTTTTATTTAAATTTAAAATACAACAAAAAAAAAAAGAAAATTCTTTTGGTCAGGATTAGAATATAAAAAAAAAATTTAATCATTATTATCAGTCATCATCATCAGTCAGCATCATCGTCATCATCAGTCATTCATCCATTCATCCATTCAATGAATTCACTCATCCATTTGAATTTAGTTAAAAGTTCATTCGACCAACACAAAATAATAAAATAGAAAATACAACAACAACAACAACAACAACAACAACAACAACACAAGAAGAAGAACAACAACAACAACAACAAATTTGTTTCGTTATAAACGAGTGAACGTTATAAGTGATTTCATTTATTAGGAATTAAAATCAGATGATCTGTTTTTTCTGTATTTTGCTTCTTTTTTTTTGTTTTATATTTTTGTATTTTATCTGTTTTTGCTTTTTCACAATAATAAATATTTTCTTTATCCATTTTTTTTTCTCTTTGTTTTTTATTAAAATATTTTTTAATGGTTTTTTTTTGTTTTTTGTTCTTGCATTTTTTTTTTTTTTCTGTTTTTTGTTTTCGTTTAAAAAAAACTTTAAAAACCTTATCAGACGAAACTATTTCTAAATCATAAATATTACAAATTCCAAAATATTTTACATACAAAAAAAAAACACGAGACGGACATACGAGAAACTTTTGTTTTCAACTAATTTTTGTTGTGTTTTATTTTGTTTTTCTTTTTTTAAATTTCCTTCTATTTTATGATACTTTGCAATTGTAAATTTTGTACTTACTTACAATTATATTAATTATTAATTATATTTCATAAATTCACCATCAGATTCAGAATAAACAAATTTTTTTCATTTAAATCAGATTATTTAAAATGGTTGGCATTGAAAACTTGAAACTATGTTTGCCTAATAACGCATTTATCACAATGGAAACTTTTAGTAAAATAGAATAAAAATTCATTTTTATCTTAAACATTAAGTGTACGTAAATTAATTGATTAGAAAAATGTTATTAGAATTCATGATCAACTTAAATATTTCAATAAAAATTTTATGTTTTATGTCCAGTTTCACGTAAACGTTTTTGGAATGACATAAACAAATTTTAATCACTTTCTTAAATTCCTTCTTGTATTGTGTCTTCTCTCGACATTCTTCTTTCGATTTTTTTTTTTTTTTTGTGTATTTTCCTTTTTCTTTTTTTTGTGTTTGTAAAAATAAAATTAAAAAAAAAAAAATTAGAAGATAATGAAAATTATAAAATTGAATAGAAAATCAATACAATAACAGTGTAAAATTGTTTTCAATTTATTCATATAAAAATTATTATACGGTCCATTTACTTTTCTCTCCGTCGTTACAAAACCGTAATGAAATCATTTTGTTAACGAACGTACAAATTTCAATAATCTAAAATTCTAAATTCTAAATTCTAAACAATTCTCGGTTTTTGTTTTTTGTTGCCATTTTGGACATTATCCTTTCCTTTGAAATTAATTTTAATACAAGAATTGACAAAATAAGATAATAATCTTTATAATCGGTTATGATACTTGTTTTTTTTTTTTTTTTAGTCATATATCATTTCGCCGCAGGGATATTTATAAAATCTTACAATATTATTTAAATCGTATTTAAATAGATTAATAATTTTGCTTAAAATTTTTTTTTGGTTTTTTTTTTTTTTTGTTTCAATAATTTGAATACGTCATTTGTTCAACTAAGTTAGTAATGTAAATCGTAAGATATAAGATTGTATAACGATGAATAATCCAACACAACTATCTCTCTCATATACAACTTATTCAATAAAACTTTTCTATCTCAATGAATCAAGAGAGAATTTGCTCAATTTTTAAACAGATTTTAATGCCTTATCGACGTTTATTTGATGAATGCAATAAAAGGAAAAAAATAAATAAATAAATAAATAAATATAGAACACTAACACATAATGTACATACACATTAGTATATGTGTATGTATGTACATATATATATATATATATATAATGACAATAATAAAAGGATGAAGAAAGAAAGAAACAAATTATTTACAATAATAATATAATTTCAAAGAATCAGTCAGACAGAAAGATTAACGGCATTATTTTATTATTTTATTTTTCAAAATAATTTTCGTCTATTTTTATTTCTTTTTCTTCTTCCTTTATATCACTTTGTGTCTATCACTCTTCTTCTTCTTCTTTTCTTT
Source organism: Pedicia rivosa (assembly GCA_963082725.1). Lineage (NCBI taxonomy): Eukaryota > Metazoa > Arthropoda > Insecta > Diptera > Pediciidae > Pedicia > Pedicia rivosa. Next base: position 6,429,578 of record OY720156.1, on the reverse strand, counting down.
TTTTAATAAATTCTGATAAATTATGTTTAATCAATAAATTATTGAAACAGGAAGAGGAAAAGTCAAGAGATAGAGAATGTTAGATAGAGTGAGAAATAAAGAAGAGACTGTATAGGTCAAGATAACATTATTACGTCATATTATAGAGAATTATAAATAAAAGAGCAAAAGATTTATTTAAGTATTGGAAATGAAATAAAAAGAAAAAAAAAAAAAAGAACCTGTAATAAGTTTGTTATTTTCTCTCGAATAGCAAGAGAGCGAGTGAGAAAGAAGGTGGGTGAAGAGAGAAGGAGAAAATAATGATAGGAAACCAATATATCACCATATACTATACTATATCATCTACAGATTGGCTTCTAACCATGGATATACATACACATACACATGTATACATATTCACATGCCTGCACACGCCAACTAAAGAATAAGAAGAGAAAAGGGAATGAGAAATAAAAAGTTACTTAATAAAAAGTTACAAACCAAACCAACACCACCAACAACAACGACTAAAAAGAAGAATACGAATAAGAAGAATAAAAAAGAAGTCACGCAATAAATTTTAAAAGATGATGAAGGATTAACTTTTTGTAATCTTCTTCTTCTTCTTCTTCGTCTTTATTTTTGTTATAAGAAAAAAAAAAAAAAAAATTAACGAGTGAAATAGATCGTCTTTAAAATTTGTTTTAAAATAAATATTGATTACCTAGTTAATTCATTTAGCCCCAACTCTCTTTTCACTCATCTCTCTCACTCTCACTCTCACTCTCACTCTTTCTTCTATCATACGATTCACTCTCTGTTATATAATACATTAATTAATTATATTAAATATAAATGTTATACTAACTCTATTAAAATATAAGTAACTGGTTTTAATCTTAATTAATTAATTTGTAATTAAAAAATCACAAGAATTAATTTTGTTGCTTTTGTTGTTGTTGTTGTTGTTGATGTTGTTGTTGCGTTTAAGCGAAAACTTAAAATATTTTTGTTTTTTAAATTAACATTTTTTGTTTTTTTTTTTTTGTTTTTTTTTATTTTTTAAATTAAAGATTATCGTTTTTTTTTCGTTTCTTTGTGTTTGGCTCAAGAATATATCAGCGTTAAAAGCAAAAAGAAAGAAAGAAAGAAAGAAAGAAAAAAAAGAAAGAGAGAAAAGAAAAACAGATCAACAAGATTTAATAGATTCCATCAACAATATTCCTTCTTATCTTTTTGGATTTAAAATTCATTTTTTGTTTTTCACTTTTTTCCCTTTTGTGTAAAAAAAAAAAATATGGCAAAAAAAAAATATTATATTTTTTGTTTTTATGAGAAAATAAAATGAAACAAAATTAGAATGATAAGGACAAACAGATTTAAATGAAATTTAAATTGAAAAAAGAACAAAAACAAAAACAAAAAAAAAAAGAAGAAACATTTTGTAATTTTATTTAAATTAAAATTTATTAAATAAAATTATTTTTGTTGAAAAATGTTTTGGTTGTGTGTGTTTGTTTTTTTTTTTTTTTTAATTTTTTCTCTCGCTTTTCAATATCGGGAAGTAGACAATATTTTTATTAATTTCTCTTTTCTCATTTCAGTCTATTTCTTTCTCTGTTCCATTTTTTTTTTGTAAAATGAAAAATTTTCGTACAAGAGAGATACAAGTTAATTTAATTTTAATTATTTATTAATGAGAAAATGGGAAAAACGGAAGAGAGTAAAATATAGGATTACCCCTTTTTGTTTTTGTTGTTTTTTTTTTTTTAGTTGTTGTTGTTGTTTTACTTGTTTTTTGTATCTGAATCAACAAACAAGACAAAAATGTTTAAAATCGTTGGTTAAAATTAATCTTAATATTCTAATTTTCACCTTTATAGAAGAGTAAGATCTTAATAAATAACAAGTAGAGCAAGAACAACAACAACAACAACAACAAATCTATATTACTAAATAAGTAGAATATCACCTTTAAGATTTCAACAACAACAACAACAACAACAACAACAACAACAACAACAACAACAACAACAACAACAACACCAAAAAACAACGAAAAACAAGAGAAAAAAAAGAAGAAAAATTAATATGTGTGTGTGTGTGTTTTTTGTTGTTGTTGTTGTTTGTTCGTTTTTAATCACAAAACACGTGAACAGAAAAAAAAATGGGTATATGCACAACAACAACAACAACAACAACAACAACAACAACAACAATACAAAAACAATGAATTTTATGTTGTGTTGTTTTTTGTAATAAACCACAAATGAAACAAAGAAAAAACCTACAAAGGCCCACACACACACACACACACATGCACCATCCGTGTAAAAATTAAAATTAGTGAAAAAAAAATTATATATTTGATCCTGTTCATAAATTGTTACGTCCGATACAATAATTTTATGTCCGATGAATTTAGTGTGCAATTGTTGTGAAATATTTATTTAATTTCTATGCAATTTATGTGTAATTGTCAGTGGAGGTTTGTAAATTATACAAGTGTTTATAAGACCTGTTTATAAGCTTCATCTACACTTAAACTAATTAAAATCAATACAAAGAATAAAAATCCTCACAATTTTTATTTAATAAATTGAATTTTTTTTTTTTTATTGTTGTGAATTTATAAAATTCATAAATGTTTTAATATTTCACCTCAGCCGTCTCTCTCTTTTCTTTTTTTTACCTCATTATTATTTTATTTTTTTGTTTTTTTTTTGTTTTTTTCGTTTCTGTTTTTCATTTTGGTTTATTCGATTTTATTATATGGGATTGGTTTTTTTGTTTTGTTATTTTTTAAACAACAACAAGAAGAAGAATTACAACAACAATAGAAATTAAAAAAAAATAAAATAAAAATGGAAATTTATTGAAATATGTTAATACAAAAGGTACAACAACAACAACAACAACAACAACAACAACAAAAGAAAGAAAGAAAGAAAGAAAGAAACAAATAAACAAATTGAGGTCAGTAAGTATAAGTTGGTAATTCACATAAAAAGTCATTGATCATTCTTATTCAGTCATCGATCATTGGATTTATCAATTTTTTTCTTTTTTTTTTTTCTTCTTCTTTTTATTTCTTACATTAAATAATAAAAGTGTGATATTTTGTGTATCAATCAATTCAAAACTAAATTATATAAAAGAGCTAACAAAAAAAAAAAAAAAACAACAGCAACAACTTAAACAACTTAAAAGTCTATCCACCTTTTCATTCCCTTTTCCCTTTTGCAATACTTTATAAATAAACAAAAAATAACAATATTTTTAGGGTAGCAATGGCGATAAGTATATGGGTGGGAGTGGGGGTGGGTTGGTGTGATGGTTCGTTTATAGCATTATTACATCGAAAAAAAATCTAAAAATAATATGAAAATAAATGTTTTTAGAGAAAAAAGATGAAGAACTTTTTTCTTTTTTTTTTTTTGGATTTGATGATTGTTGTTGTTGTTATTTTTTTGGTGTTTGTTTTGTTAGCTCAATGAAGGAAACTCTTTTAAAATATTCTTGTTATTACATTTATCTTCTTCTTCTTGTTCTTTATCTTAATTATTATATATCTACCTTTCACCTTCATATTCTTCTTCTTTATTAATTATTAATTATATATTGAATTGATGACGCAATTGTATTATATTTTTTTTTTTCTTCTCTTGTGTGTTACTTTTGTTATATGTATGTGTGTGTATGTATGTGTATGTGTATGTGTGTTTAATTCATTTATTTATAAAAATCTAATTAACTCGCAATGAGAGAATTATTTTTTGTTGTTGTATTTGTTGGTGCGGTCACTTAATTTATTTTTTTTCTTCTTCTGTTTATTTTTTTTTTTTTTTGTTTTATCTTTTCCTTGTTCTGTGTGTGCTATATAAAGAAGAAGTTTTTGCTTTAGGTGCGTTAAAAAGAAGATGAAGAATAAGTATATACAGAGCGAAGAAGAAGAAAACTTACTAGACGTAAAAAGTGAAGACAAAAAAAAAAAAAAAATTAACCATGAAAAAGAAGGAAGTTAGAGAATATATTAGGGAAGAGCGATGGTGTTGGTTGTGGTAAGAAAAAAAACCAGAGAATATGATAAAAAATGAGAGAATGAATTTAATTGGTGGAGAGAAGGAAAAAAATGCACGAAATAAAAATAAAAATAAAATAAAAGTGAATGAAGAGTAGCGGTATGAGGGGTGTGAAGAGCAAAGTGTTTTTTTTTTTTATTCCCGTTCGTTCATTTTGTATAAAGAATTAAGGAACAGCTGATACTTTTTATTTTTCTGTAAGTCTTCGATTCTGTTCTTCAAAAATTGTTTTTTGTTTTCGTCTTGTGTTTTTTTTTTTTGTTTTTGTATGAAAGGATCTTCCTTCTCATCTTCATCTATCCAATTTATCTCTTTCTTTCACAGCATCACTGTTTCTGTATACATTTTTTGTTATATGTATTTAAATTAGATCCTTTTCTTCCTTTCCACTCCTGCCTATTTTATTTTATAGATAATTTTTTTTCTTGGAAAGAATGAAAATATTTCCAAATATGTACATACTTTTTTATCCACCCTCCTACTTAATAAGCCTATACACAACCAACACACTTGTTCTTCCTCTTCCTCTACGTCTTTACCATCTTCATCATCTTCTTAATTTTTACTAAAAATAAATTAAAAACAATTTTTTTTTGCTGTCATAACTTACTTCAAAATTTCTTCGTAGTTTTTTTTTTTTGTTTTTGTTTTTTCTTTTCATTGAAATTTTCTTATTATTTTGTTTATTTTTGTATTGGTTTAACTAAAAAAAAAAAAAACTTTTTCCCTAAAGGATACAAAAATATATGGTAAATTAGTCGAGGTGACTTTACTTTACTTAAAATTTTATAATTAATAAATTTCTAGAAAGAATTAATTAGTTTTTAAGTGAAGTTACAATTTTTTAGAATAAAATATCGAAATGTCTTACTGTGCGAAAATCTGTCTTAAAGAATAACAACCACAACAACAAATAACATCAACAATATTTATATGAAAAATGTCTTACTGGGAAAATATGTTTCAAATAACAATACAACAACAACAACAACAATCTTTAAGTACTAAAAATAAAATGTTTCTTTATTTGATTATAATTTAATCTCAGGAAGATTTATTGTTGTTGTTGCATTTTGAATTTTTGTTTCTAAATTAAACGAGTTTAAAACTATTTTCTAAAAACTGAAATTGCTACTTATAAGTTTATGACAAATTTCAAATCATTTATATGAACTGAAATAGAACAGAACAGTAAATAGAAATATTAAAAAATAAAAGTTACGAGTGGAGAGTTTTACGAACATATTTTAGCTGTTCTACTAAGAAAGTGTAATAAGATATAAATTCAGACCTTTGTTTAGTATATTGTACTTAGTTTCAAGTACAAAAATTATTTATTGTACGTGTGAATCGAATATCGTATTTTTGCCATAGTTAAAGAATTGTCTCCGTGTACTAACACACCCATGAGACACAGAATTGATCAACATCGCATTATTAAAAAATTGTATTCTAGGAACTTTAAATATAAAATTGTTCGTTACTGAAAATTTTTTCTCTTTGTTGTTGCTGTTGCTGTTGTTATCATTTTAAAATTTTATTTTTCTAATAATTTGTTAAGTGCCCATATATAATGGTTCTTTTCTTCATTCACAATACAATGATGACAGAAAAAAAAAACAAAACAAAACAAAAATAAAACAAAATATAAGAAAGCCAAATGAGAGAGAAGACGCAAAAATAAAAGAAGAAGTGCAGCGGAGTAGGGGGACAAACGACAAAGAAATAAAAATGATATGCTCTAAATATAATCGTAAAATATTTTAATAATAAATAAATGTTATAATGAATAAAGAAAATAGATTGAAAGAAAGTAAAAGAAATTATTGGTAAAGGTAAAAAAAAAAAAAAAAAATGAACACAGTTTTCCTCTTTAAAGTAATTCGCGTTTTTATATGAAAAAAAAAATATTCTATAAAAATTAACAGAAAAAAAAAGTCACTCAAAAAAAGATAAAACACTTTTTTATAGAGACGGTGGGTGGGTGTGGTACACAAATGATTTTTTTTTTATTCTTTCATTTACTTTCTTACTAATTATTGTTGTTTCTAAATTATTATATTTTATTTTTGAATTTTGTCTTTTTTTTTTCCATTTTTTTTTTGCCTCTTCTGATCTTTTTTTTTGTTGTTGTTGTTTTTCCGTGCTATAGTTATTTTTATTGTTGTTGCTGCCGCTTTTTTATGTAAAAAAGAAAGAGAAGAAGAAGAAGAAGAAGAAGAAAAAAAGAGGAGACGATACCTTTTATTATTAATGATTTTTTTTACCGCAATTAACTTCTTATCTTTTTTTCTTCTTCTTCTTCTTCTTCTTCGTCTTCTTCTTCTTCTTTGTGTCCTTCTTTCTTTACACTTTTTTTTTAGCTCTCCATCCCCTACAATCCAACTTCATTTTCTTTTCTCTCTAAATTATTCATAAAATATACTTTCTGTTGTTGTTGTTGTTGTTTTTTTTTGTGTTATTTGTTTTATTTATTATTTTTTTCTCTCTCTCTCTCTTCTTTTTTTTTTGTTTTTGTTTTGTGTTGTTTTGAAAAAGAAATTCAGAGTAATCACTTTAATGTTTCTAATTTTCTAATTTTCTATAATAAATCAAATGGAATGTCAATTTTTGTGGTATATAACTTTTGTGGTTGTTGTTTTCTTTCTATATTTTTTTTTAGTTTACTATTTTGTAACAAAAAAAAAAAAAAAAGAAGAAGAGACAAGAAAAAGTGTCCTTTTGTCAAAAATTTTCCATGGGAATCTCCTTTAGGGATTTTAGCGTGAGTTATGAGAATAGAAATTATATTGAGGAATCTTACCTTAAAATGAATTTCTATTAAAATTTCTTCATTATTCTTCATTGTCTCTTAATTGTAATCTACGTAATGAAGCGAGTTGGTTTTAATCCTTTTTGTGTGACCGATAAAAATTTGATGAGACAAAGAAAAAAAAAAAAAGAAGCAACAGAAATTGAACGAGAACATTTTAATTTGTATATATTTTTTTTTATTTCATATTTTTCTACTTTGACCGACCTCCCTTCGGGGCTAAAAACTTTTAAGTGTCGGTTAAACCAAACGGTGATTAACCTCAATAATGAAATTCAGAGTTTCCTGAAATTCTAAAAAAAAAAAAAAAAAACAGAAACAGAAAAATTTAAAAACTTTATAAACTTTTGGAATTTTATTTCTTTGGCGTAATTTAAATTAAAGTAATTTTAATTAATTTACAATTTAACTATGCGCAGTTATTAAAGAGTTTATTTTATTTTATGGTAAAATAGATGACCTTGGTTTAGTCTAAGAAATTATATTCGTTATAATGAGTTTTTTTTTTGTACAAAAAAATAATGAACGTTGTGTAACGAGAATAATTTTGTTTTTTTTGGTGTCACAAAAATGGATTTTACTATTAAAAGTTAGGGGTACCGGGTTGGGTCTACTACTAGTCTAATAACGTCACACTTTGAATCAATAAATTAATTTAACAAATTTTGTGTTAATTACAATTATTCCTTCCAAATTGTGATGAATTCAAATAAAGGATGATTATAGAGAGAATTTACTTTAATCGTCCTATTCAAAGGTTTCACTAAAAAAATATTGTTTGTAACAATTGTTTTTGTTGTTAAATTACATTTTATTTTTTTATAATTTCAAACATGATTCAATGTTTACCCCTTTTGCAACTCTCTTCTCTCATCCAGTCATCATTTCCAATATTGTTAATTAATCAATAAAATATGAAAAAAAAAGAGAATAATCAATAATCCGTTAAACCGTAAGAACCGTATAAAAAAAAAGAAAAGAAAAGAAAAGAAAAGAAATGAAAAGAAAAGAAAAGGAAAAAGCAAAAGAGAAAAAAAAAAACCTCAACCTCAAAACGATAAGAAATTGGTGTGACATTGACAACGATACTTAAATATAATTAATAGATTTGTTGGATAGATGTGAATTCTGAATTCTAGGATTGTTTTTGTATATTATTCCGTATGTACAACGAAGGAAGAAAAAAAAAAAGTAGGATATTATTCCATTCCCATCTTACTTCTTCATTCATCTTACTAATTTTTCTTTTTTTCTTTTTTTCTTATTTCACATAAATTTTTTTGAAAACCCAAAAATAAAGCTAAAATTCATATGGCAAATTTCATAAACATTTTACTAAATTACTAAGAGTGAGAATATATTAGAACAATTTATGAAATGAGAAATAGAACTTTTACTTTAGCAATCCAGTAAATGTTTCGTAAAACTTGTCAATACTTTATTAAGTTTTCGTTAATTATACGAAAATAAACAAAAAAAAAAATATATAAAAATAAGGGGGTAAAAGTTAGTAACTATAAAAGGTAAAAAGGGATTTACAGTTGACTGATTTTTTTTTTTTTTTAACAAAAATCATTGACTTTCGTTCGTTTGTTCAAAAGAAAAAACAAAACAATTACAATAAAAATATAAAATGTGTACACAATATAAAAAATGGGTAAACGTTGAACTTCTATAAATTTAAAGATTCTGTAAATAAATTTTTTCTAACTCTGTAGACCGATTAAGATTTATTTCGTAGAGAGAAAAACGAGAAAATGTGTGTACGTACATAATAATGAGAATGTGTCACTTCGTAAAGTTACATCTGTGTTAGTGCGAGATGCCCGAAATGCTATGATACGTTGCAGCGTTTCTATGCTTTTCATCGCCCGTTTTTGAAATATTTCTCACAACCTACTATAGGTTGTGGGATATTTTATGTATTATTTATTATTATTGTGTTGGTGTATTTTTATATTTTTTAAACTGTAAGTAAATTTTAAATTTATTATTTTAATTTTTACTAGTATTTATATTGATTTAAAATTTTAAAACTTAATTAAAAAATTTAAAAGAATAATTTAAAAGAAACTATAATAACCTTTTTATCATTTTTTAGAATACAAGAAAACCGTGTACAAGAAAAAAAAATTACAAAATGATGAGTTTAAACTTAAGTCAGTCAAAAGGAAAATGAGAAACAAAATAATTTAATTGTGTATATTTATTTTTTTCAGCAAAACGTTCTTGACTTACGGATAACTATAATAAATAATAGGAATAATAATAATAATACTAGTAGATAATAATAAATAATTAATAAGTATCAATAAGCTATAAGTAGATATAAGTAATACAAGTAAATTGTAATAAAAACTAAAATAAAAAAATTAAATTAATTTGTTTCGTGTTTTTATTTATAATTTTTAAAAATTTTACTATACCAAATTTGAAAATGAATATATGTCAGTTTGAGAGCGATAGAATAATTGTTGAAATAAATGAAAAGTAATCAAAATGGCGCATAAGTTAGCTTAAAGTGAAGTAAAGCACGACGTACGCATTTTGGGATTTTATATTTGTCTCTTTCTTTTTTTTTGAAGATTAATAAGCGACACACTTTTTTTTAATATCCCGAAATACGAAATATTTCTCTACGAAATAAATCGTAATCGGTCTACTGGTGTGAAGAGTTTAAGAAAATTTTAATGAAATTTATTATGCAATAATGACGATGTTCCTTTCTTTAACTTGGAAGTATTTTAGGTGGACAGAAAAATATTTTAGGTTAGGGAGGACCGATTGTACTTAACAAGGTGAATATAACTAAAATGAAAATGATAAAATATTATCATTTGTGCGAAGGGTGAATGGGATGACATATTAACTGTCTTTATGCATTTAGATTTCATTTTTACAGTAACATTTTCCAGTAGACAAATTTATTGCTTTGTTTTAATAGTGGGAGGTTTGGTTATTGGGATGAAAATTGATTTTTTTTATGAAATCAAAAAAAAAAATGCTAATCTGCGTTAGAAAGTTCGCTAAAAAATGTACATTCTGTACGTGGATTTTTATCGGATTATGTCATCTCTTTTTACTGTTCCATAACAGACTCCTAAAATTATCGTGAAACACAACATTAGAAAACGTAAATAATTTTTAAATTGTAAAATATGAAAAAAAGTTGACGTTACGTGGGAAGTTGACTTCAACAAGAAAAAGCCTAAAAAGCCTAAAAAGCCTAAACACAAACAAAAATCTAAAACATTTGATTAGGTTTACTTAAGATTTTTTTTTTTTTGATAAAATCTCATAAAATACATCAAAAGGGAATTTTCTTATACATTTTCTTTTATAAAAGAAAATCATATAAAAATGGACCAATGAAAATTCAATCAGAACAGAACAGTACAAATACATAAAGACAAATTATTGCCGCAGCAATCAGAGTATAAAAGACAGAAATTATATTTCATTTCTTTCTTTCTTTCTTTCTTTCTTTTCTTTTGTTGTTGTTGTTATTACAATTGTTACAGTTTGTTGTTCTTTTTATTTATTTTATTATATTTTTTTTATTCTAAAGATACGTTTTCGTTCTGAACTTCGCTAATTTTCATTTTTGTATAATTTGATAGGCGTATATAAAAAATATACAAAAACAATTTACAAAAACAACGATAAAAACTACGTAAGTAATTTTTGGTGGTGACTAGGTGAGGTGTAGATGAATTGTATAAGAATTGTATAAGAATATAACTCAGACGATTTAGAAGAGGATGGCTGAATTACAATACAATGCAATAAAATAATTTTTGAAACTTTAAACTTTAAATCACAATTTAAACATTTTAGCCCAATTGTTGTTGTATACAAAATAAAAATTTACTTATTAGTTTGTTATAATTACCTTTACGTCTTTTTATGGAATTCTCTCGGCTATATAATAATAAATATCGATTAATACGCACCCCCAACCGCTTGCACATTTTTACATAAGGCTTTTCACATTGGTTAACGCATCCTGGCATACAGTGGTTAACCCCTTATGACGGTAACGAATTGATGAGTTCATCAGCCTCATATGAATTATTAAGTGAAACAAGAAATATGACAAATTTAAACAAAAAATCTAAATGGAAACAAAATAATTTTGTGTAAACCATATTTTTATATTGAAAAATATTCGTATTAGCGAGGTCCTTTAAATCTTAGCCGAATCTCATACCAATTTCCAAATTAAACAAATTTAAAATAAATTAATTGCTAAAATTCTAATAAAGCCAGTCATTTTGATTTTGATTTTTTATAAATGAATAACGATCTTCAGTTGGTATCATTACGTATGCATTGATATGTGTCCGTAAGCCCAAATTTTAACCAATTTATTTGTCGTTTGTTCGGAGTATTTTTCGTACTCTCTCTTTCTTTCTCTTTATCGCTTTATCTCTTTTTCATTATTAAATTTATTTAAATTTTCTTCCTTTATTTTTAATTGATTCTGAAATTTTTAATAAAATTTTCTATCAAAAATTAATGAGACAAAAAAAACATTCGATAAGAATTAATTAATTAATGTGTTCTTTTAGTCCGAAAAAACGAATTAATTACAAAAATACAAATAAAGTATGCCACAAGATAAAGAGAAAATATACACTGAAATTTATTCATTTATCAGAAAAATTAACATGATAGGGTTGGGGGGTAACCACTATGAAATTTGTTTATCCATTTATTTCAATCTTTCGATGATTTCAATTTGATTTCAATTGGATTCATCCATAATTCCAATCAGTGGTTACCCCCCCATGACCCGCATCAAACAAACTAATCGATCAAATTTTCTGTTCAAGAATTTTACGAATTTTCATAAAGAGAATTTTTGTTAAATTTTCAAAGGGAGAGAGAGAGAGAGCAAAAAATATAATCTATTTATGTTTTATTTTTTTTGTTGTTAATAATTGAAAAATTATCAACCATAAAAATGAAAGAAACAAATTAGATTTTTGTTTTTCTTTTATTCTCATTTGATTAAATATTGGGGAAACGCCAAAATTTCATTTTCCTATTCTTTATAAATTTATAAAAGAAAAGAAGAAATAACGAAAAACAAAACGAACAAATAATTTGATTTCTGAACAAGAAACAAGAAAAACAAAAGGTGATTTTCCGTATGGAAATGTTTAAATTTCATTTCCATTTCAAAATATTGAAATTATGCATGAATGCAACTAAATCAAACTTTCGTTTTTTTTTTTCTTTATTCTAAAATAATTTTCTTCCTTAACATTTAAAAGTTTAAAGTTTAAACGTGTAAATTTCTCTTACCTCAAGATCAGCTAATATCGTTTGACATTCATTAAATGGTATTGTATCCTGTACGGTAACAACAATATCTCTGTATGCGCCATTAATTATTGTTAACGTATCAACTGGTTCTGTTTTTATAGCAACAATTACCATAAAAATTGTAAATATGGAAAACTTCATTTTTAAAACAATTAAAGAAACAAAAAAAACACAACTTTTATTTACTTAATAAATTTTCTTTTCTCTATTAAGAAAGAAAAAAAATTTTGAGAATAATGAAATTAATTTTTTTTGTCACTTTTTACACTGAAATTTTTTTTCTTTAATGTTCCTTTTGGACACTTTTTTCCTATTCTTCTTCTCCTTTTTTTTTTTTGTTTAGAAAAATTTAATTTTATTCATAATTTATTTTTGTTGAATTTATTTGTGAAAATCTATTTGTGAAATTTGTGAAAAACATTTTCCGACTGATGTTTGTTTCTTTTTTATTTATTTTATTTTTTTCGCTTTTCACTTTTCACTTTTCACTCTTCACTTTTTATTTATTTATTTTTTTGTTTTTTTCTTCTTATTCTTTTTTAATTTGGAAAACATAAAAACAAAAAATGACGATGATTTTTCCTCGATTTTTCCTTCTTAAAAAATTATGTGTTTTTTTTTTTGTGTTTTTATTAATTCTAAAAAAAAAAAAAAGAAACAAATTTTGATGATTTTTTTTTTAAGGAAAATAAATTAATTGATGAAATTTTTGCTCATTTTTTTTGTCGCTCAAAATATTTTCGAATTAATTTTCGTCCTTTTTTTTTCACTTTTGTTTTGTTTTCTCTTATTTTTGTGTGTGTGTGTGTGCTTTAATTTGTGTGCTTTTTTTCTATGTTCTGTTGTTTTTCTATTATAAAAGGATTTTCATTTCTTTTGTGTTAGTAACAAAAAAACCAAAATAAATATCAAAAATGAATTATGAAAATTTATAGAATATTCTAACAACAACAACAACAACAACTGGAAAAAAAAGAAAATTGCACACAGGATAAAAATTAGAAATAAAATATTAGCGAAAAGAAAACAGTAGAAAAAAAAAAAGGAAAAGTAGAGAAAGGACAAAAAAAAAAGTACAAAATAATAAAAAAAAAAGTAAAAAAAAAAGGTTAATATTTTTCAGTTGTCATGACGATCCTTTTAACCACAACAACACTTCGTCGTTGTTGTTGTTGTTGTTTTTTTTTTTGTTCTATTTTTACAAAATTTTTGTATATTTTTTTTTATTTTTTTGTTGTTATTTTGTTCTGATAAAATAAAATCAAACCAAATACAGACACAATTATTTCTTTTTTTTTTTTACATAATTTGTTGTGTTTTTTTTTTTTTTTGTTGTTGTTATTTTATTTGAATTTTATGTGAGCTGATGTGTGTGTGTGTGTGTGTGTGTGTGTGTGTGTATGATTTTGTGACTGTGTTTTCAGTTAGTTAATAATATTGACCAAACAAATGTGTTTTTTTTTCTTTTATCACAAAAGCACAAAACAAAAACAGAACAAAAAAAAAATAATAAAGTTTTTTTTTTTTTCAAATATACAATTTCCCGTTTTGTGTGTGTGTGTGTGTGTATGCATTTTTCTTTTTCATTTTGTTTGTGTTTTTGAATTTTTTAACGTGTATGTGTGTGTGTGTGTGTAGGTTATGTGTACAAAGGTTACGCTATATTATTTATAATATGTGTTTGTTCCGCTCCACTAGATTTCCACTTCCGTCCAACGACAGGTGAAAAAAAAAAATGGTTTTTTTAACGTCGTTTTATGGTTTTCGTTTTCGTGTTTATTTTTTTTTTTTTTTTTGGAAAAATAGGAAACAACTCAGAGAACAAAAAATACATTAATTAAAACACTTCTACACTTTTTTTTTTTTATTTAAAAAACTCAAAAACTCAAAAAAAAAAAAAAAAAACAGTAAAAATAAAAAAAAATTAATTTTCGTTAAAAAATTTTGAAATATTTTTGTTTTCCTTTTTTTAATAAATTTTTTTTTTTTTATAAATTCAAAAAAAAAAAGAAAAACTTTTAATAAAATCAAAAATAAAAAAAAATTTATTTTGTTCGAATTAAAACAAAAACAAAAAAAAAAAAAGCTTTAATTTGAAAATAAAATAAATATTTTATTTTTTTCGTATAAATTAGATAACAGTACCATTCCAACTGGCTGCTTACGACAGACTGACACTGAATTATTATTTTTCTCTTTAAATTTTTCGATATAAGTGTTGCCGGTAACTGTTGTGCCAATGTTGCCGACAGTAAAGCACAGAGAATAAAAAAAAAAAAAAAGAAGCAGCAAATAAAAGCAACAGAAATATAATAGAGAGACTAAACACACCAATGGATATAACAGTGAGAAAGAGAGGAAAAACATAAAAAAAATACCATAACAGAAAAATAATATTAAAAAATATTGAATGAAGGAAAGATAAAAAAAAAAAAAAAAAAAAATGGTACCACACAATAAACCACCGGGACGGGAATATACAAATTATTTAGATAGAAGAGGAATTGTTTTCAATGTTGCCAGAATATTCTTTTATAAATTATGTCATTATGATTATTGGAGATTGTGACAGGTACACTAATATGTGAAGTTATTCTTTTTTTTAAATTGTGTCAATTAGTATGAGATTTATTTAAAGAAAAATTAAAACTAATTATTATCCTGAATCCGATAAATAATATTTAACACTTTTTTGATTAAAAAACGCCTATGATTAATCAGAGAGTAATAAAATATACATTAAATTGTCTTTGGTTTAAATCATCTTCTATCACACACACATACTAAAAATACAATAACACCATAAATAAATTAATAAATAAATTGCGAATTTCACGTTAATGTTAGCAAGACTGCTAGAGAAGATTAAATGAGATCAAGCAGTACAATAATAATCCAAAATAGGGAACAAAAATTTTCTTATTGGAATGCTAAAATTTTCGTGAAACTGAGCATTAGTCTCCTTGCTAAATAATTAATAATGTGACTAATCTTTCGATTTCTAGAGATACAATTTTCAACTAAATTAATAATAAAAAGTAATAACAGAAAATAAAATAAAATTAATTAGAAAAGAAAAAAAAAATAATAATTTAAAATTAAAATAAAGTTTTTTCACAATGGCAACACAGGACATATTTAGTTTCATAAATGTATGGTTCTTTCGTGTGTATGAGCTTATACATATTTTCATATAAACTTTAATATTTGTATGTGTGTTTTTCTGTTGTCTAGTGTTGTTGTTTCTTGTTATTATTTGAATATAATATGACCGAAGGATGACTGAAGAGTTACTTAATTTTATAACTACACGAGAATTTACAGAAATAGTGGGGGTGGTGGTAATCGAATCGGATAAAATATATTTAATTATATTTATATTGTGTGTTGTTGTTGTTATTTTTATTTGTATTGTTTTTATAAAGGTTGAAGATGTTTTACTTACATACAAAATATTATTCAACAATTTTAATATTAATTCTAGTTATTTTTAATTTCAATTTGCCTTTCGGCATTTACCTTTTTGCATTTGAAGATCATTTTTTTAATTTTTTATTCATAATTAAAATTTTCCGGTAATTTGTTGGATAAGTTCGTGTCCAACTAAAAAAAAAAAAAACAAGCAAAAATTGAATCGAGAGAGAGAGAGAGAGACATAAACATATACAATCAAAAAACACTTAATTCGGTTTTTTTTTTCTATAAAAAACAAAAACAAAAACAAATCGTGACTCCCACTTATTGTAGCAGTTTTTTGTTTTGATTTCTTTTTCTTCTTTTTTTTTTTGATTTGTATAATTTTATAATATATAATTAAATTATTATTGTTTACTGTTCTTTTATTATTTGTTTTTGTAAGTTGTTGACAAATATGCTTATGCATTTTGCATTCTTGTATTTTGACACAAATACAAATAAACAAATTTAAAAACGGTTTTTTATTGTTTTCCTTTGATAGTATTTGCATTCTATTCGTCATCATCATCACTTCTTGTGAAGAAAAACAATTTTTATTTGAGTTTTATCGAAATTTTTTTTTTGTGGTATGATTTTTTGGTGGAAGAGAATGCTGCTGTACTATTTTTCTAGAACGTCAAAAATATATTTAAATTCACAGAATTTCTATCACACTGGATTTTTTGTTTTTGGTATTTTTTTAGCATAACAAAAATGACAATCAAAAAAAGGGAAATGAGAAGAAAAAAAAAACATTTTAATTAAAAACGATTCAATTTAACTTGTATTGCCATGCTGTGACAATACGCTCGACTCTCATCACCTCTTCACTGGTCTCTAGTTCAAATCTCAACATGGTAGAAATAATTGTTTGAATTCATAAATAGATAACCTTTAGCAAACATGTAAATATGCCAAAAATCTAATCTAATGTAATACTGCGAGTCTATAAATTTGAAATGTAATCAAAGAAAAATTGTGTCGTTGTATCGTTCAGAGTTTTTTTTTGGGGGTTGGGAACTATGAGTGATTTAGATTTTTAGAAATTATCTGTATAGACGTTTTGGGTAAACGAAGTGGAATTTCGATTTTCTTTTTTCTCATCGATATTTTAGTCCATATAATATTACATTAATAATTTTATGCTATCTCTTTCATATAATCTTTATTAAAATATCTCACACACACACACATACACACAATAATAATATATTAGTGTTGTTATTTTATTATTTTCACTCTTTTTTTTTTTCTTCATCTACTTTTTTTTTTTTCTTTTAGTTTTCTTTTTGCCTACTTTCATAAAACCCATTTTCAACCTCGAATTATAATTCAACTAATATTTTATTGGAATTGGGAATTGAGAATTGAGAATTTGGAAAAACGACCTTTTGTGAAACAATATACAATTTTTGTTGTTGTTGTTTTTTTTTTTTCTTTTCTTCTCATATTCTATTTCTACCACTTTTTCTTCTTTATTTGTAACCCATCAACCTTCTTTAACTAACTAAAATTACACCAGAAGAAGAATTATCCAAAATAATCACGTACAGTTTTTTTTTGTTTTTTGTTCTTGTTGCTGCTCTTTTTCTTTGAAGTTGTAAATAAAATTATATATCTACCTTCAATAGGAAAAATGTTAAGAAGAAGAAAAAGAAGAAAAAGAATAAAAACCTTGACCTTAACAATAAACAGTCAAAATGGTCAAATAATTTTAATTAGTTTTTTTTTTCTTCTACGCAAATAGAAAAAAAAATGTGATATGCTTTTGACAGGAAATTTTTATACGTTTTATTGCTGTTGTTGTTGTTGTTGTTTTTTTTTTTTTTGCTTGATTCCACCAAATAATAAATTTCCCTTCATACTTTATAAATTTATTTTTGTTCAATGGGCCGACACATACATACACACACATACATACGTACACATGCAAGCATTGACATGAAACTATACTGGATATTTTATGTAAATTTATAATTTGAAAGAAGCAAAAGAAGCAAAAGAAGCAGAAGAAGCAAAAGAAGCAAAAGAAGTATAAGAAGAAGAAAAAGGAAAAAAATGAGTGATTGTTTCTTGTCTTGTCTTCTTTTCTTTTACTGAACGAAGACACACATCCAATCAAAAAATATTATTTTCATCTTTTTCTCTTCATCATCTTCTTTCAGTTTCCTATTTCTTACTTCTTTTAATATAAATTTCTGCGGATTGCGTCAGAAGAGAAATATATATTTGAAGAGAGTGAAAACAGAAAAAAAAAAATTCAAGGAAAAACAATGAAAAATATGAAAAACAAAGAAAGAAAAAAATCACAGAAAATGAATTGATCAAAACTGTCTATCTTTTCTGGGTTTTATCTGTTTGTCTGTTTATCTGTACAAATTGCTGGGTAGTAGAGTAGTGGGGAGGTAAGAAAAGAATTTTTCGTTATAAAAGGTGGGTGAATATGGGTGGTTTTTTTTTTTTTTTTTGGTAAACTCATCTGGTTCAATGTACCGCGTAAATGAGAAAAAAATATGTGATAATAAAAATGAAGAAGAAGAAGAAGAACAAAAGGGGGAGTGAAGTAACGAAAGTGAAACAAAAAAAAAAAACCGAAAATAAATCCAAAGGAAGAGAAAAACGAAAGAAAATTAGGGCATAGACGGAAAAAAAATAGAAAAAGGGAAAAGAGTAAAAGAGAAAAATAATTTGACCATATGGAGACATTTTATTGATTTGTGATCTGGGAAATTGAATGATGTGAAAAATATTGTTTAGAGAAAAATCGAATAAAATCTTTGACGATAGAATGAGAAAGAGAATTAATTTGCATTATTTGTGTGCAGGTTTCTTTTATTTCTTTTTGGGGGTTCGCTTCTTATTCAAGTCTAGTTGGGAGGTGCATTGAGAAAATAAGGAAATCATTATTAATTAAAAACAAGAAGTAAAAGTTTTCGTTGTTCTGTTTTTATATTTTTCATAATTTTTCGTTCCATTATTGGACATAATTAATATCTACTAATTTTTTTTCTGTCTCTCCTTTTTCTATTGTTTATTTTATATTGACAAAAAAAAAAAAAAACAGCAAGAAAAAGATGAAACACTAAAAAGATGTTCAAACAAAAAAAAAACCCAAAAAAAAAAAAATACAACAAGAACAAAAACTAAAGCAGCAGTTTTCTGATTGTTACGTCATCACAAAAGAAACTTCAAGAACGTTTGTGTTATTCCATCAGGTTCTATCTTTTCAACAGATTTTCCTATTCCTAATTCTCTTCGTTTTTTGTTTTTGTTTTTGTTTTTTTTTTGTTTTATAATTTATTTATATTGTGTGTATGTTTACATATGTGAACACACACACACACACACACACACACATGTGTATGTGTAGAGAAAAATAATCCATTTATTCAAAGGAAAAGAAAAAAGAAAAAAGAAAGAAAAAAATCATATTTCTGCTTAATTTATATCAAAGAAATATTATAGACAACAGATTCACCACTTCTGTTTGTCAACATCTGCATTTGTTTATGCGTGGGTGTAAATGTGTATGTATTGTATGTATTGTATTAAATGTTGTTGTATATGAAATATAATAAGATTTGTAAAAAAAAATAATGAAGTAAAATTTATGCTGTAAACGTATTTTAAGAGGAACGAGAATGAATAATATGTTATCGTCTTATGTATCTTCTTTTTTTTTTTTTCGTTTCAAATTCAAACTATAATTTCAGTATAAATGCAATCTGTGTTAAAAAAAAAAAAAAAAAAAAAAAACAAGTAAATATATACAACTCCTTATATACGTTGAACTGAATACATTGTAATTTTTGTTTTAAACAGATAAAGTTATGACTATGAAAAAAAAAAAAAAAAACTCTTTATTAGTGGACAATATACAAAGTTATAAAACAGAAATTATATACATTTTAATTAGAAGACCCTTACTTCATTGTGTGACCAACTATTTCTGTTGATATTGACAGAAATATAAATATTATCTTATTCTTAAATTTATTTTTGTTATTTTTTTTTGTTTTTTTTTTATTGATCAAATTCCGTATATAATTTTTTTTATGTTCTTTATTGTTTACAAATAATAATAAAAAATAACGAAGATAGAATAGAGAGAATAAAATATAATTTTTATGTATGATCTGAACATAAATAATATAATCGAAAATTTGTCTTGACACATACACACATATACACACATATACACATATACATACATACACACATGCATATAAAAATGGAATCATTAAATTTTAAGTGTATTGAAGAACAGTGATAAGTAATAAGTATGCCTTTACTTTTACACACAGTAATCATAAATGGAATAGATTTATATTTGTACTGGTAAAAATTTTTTTGTTAATTTGTATAAAAATCAATTTTTCTATTGTTGTTGTTTTTTATTTAATTCTCATTAAAAACAAAAATAATAACAAAAATTATGACACATTCTTAGTTTATTTTCGTTATTAGTTCATTTCATAGTCTTCGTCACTTACTTTTTTTTTTGAGTGAACACTTTTTATAGGAAACTTTATTTATTTCAGTAAAAAAAATAAAAACCAACAACAACAATAAATAAATACACAAAAAAAAAAAACAACAAACAAACAAACAGAAATAAATCCAGTAGAATTTAAACGATATAATTACGTAATAAATCGTAATTATATATTTACAATAAAAAACAGAAGCTAATGACGCTGTGATGAACATTAAATTGCATCATCTGACCATCAACGAAATTATAATTTTAATTATAATTATTTAAATAAATTAGTGTGAATTGTTTTTAGTGGCTTTTAGAACAATTTAGTGTCGTCCATTATTAAATTAATTGATTAAAATTTTATTCCCGATTTCTGCAATGGTTCTGGATGGGTTTTCTATAAAATAAATAAAAAATAAAATGGAAAAGTTAATAATTTTTTCCGTTTTATTTTTGGTACGCGTGTTTAATTTTCTTAATTTTTATTTTTCTTTAG
Organism: Pedicia rivosa; assembly: GCA_963082725.1. NCBI lineage: Eukaryota > Metazoa > Arthropoda > Insecta > Diptera > Pediciidae > Pedicia > Pedicia rivosa. Next base: position 6,408,936 of record OY720156.1, on the reverse strand, counting down.
CGTTATTTTTTTTGATTGAAAATTTTTCGTTTTTCTTTAACGTTTGGAAAATTAAACTAATTTTTCTTTAACTGCATCCGATCAATATTCTTAAGGGAAATTTCTAATTTAATGAGATGATTTTTTTTCATTTTCAAAATGTAAATCGTAAGCGTTGAATGTTTGTCTGTTTTTTTTTATTTGTCTTTCTTTCTTCTTTTTCTTAGCACAGAAATAATAAAAGAAAACAAGAAATTATTAAGAAAAATATGTAATTGTTGTTGTTGTTGTTTGTTTTATTTTTTGTTCTTTTTCTTTTTGTCTCTTTCACTGTTTTTATTTGATGATATGCATTGAACGTGCTTGGACATACAAATTTCAGTTGTTAAAATTTTGTTCCTTCTCTTTATACTTTTTTGTGTGTTTATATTTTCTTTCTTAAAGAAATGATGAAGGAGAAAAGGAAATTACGTTATGAAATGATGAACAAAAAAAAAAAAAAAAAAACAGAAAAATTTATTCATAAATTCATAAAATAAAAAAAAAAATTGAACAAAAATTATGTCATAGTTGAATAGAATACTCAACGTATGTAGACAAATTAACAATTTTTAATCGACAATCGATGATTAAGGTACTTGATTTATTTTGATAGTGGGACGTGTCTTGTATCAATTGTCAGATTCATTTGAGGGTTGGGCGTTCAAATTAGTTCAAATAAAACTCTTAAAAGTTAATTTCAGCAATTTTGTAATTGTTGTTTCTTTTTCGTGTTGTGATAAGTAACGTTGTTGATATCGCTTTTAAGCAAAATAACAGATTAAATACAACCACTACTACTACTACTACTACTACTACTACTACTACTACTACTACTACTACTACTACCAGTATAATTAAAAATAATAACAACAAAAACAACAAACACGAATAAGACAAAATTTGAAAATTAAAAAAAAAAAATTTATAAATGAAATATAAAAAACAACAACAACAGCAAAATTATTAACAACAACAATAACAATAACAATATAACAACAAAAATAAAATAAACAAAACAAAACAAAACATATAAAATAATATTTTTCTTTATGATTTAGTTAAGTGAAGTGAAGTGAAGTAAAGGTATAATATTTTTATATACAGAATTCTACAATAAAAACAATAATAATAAAAGTAATAAATAAAATTTATATGAAAGAGTGAGACAGTTATATAGAATAATATGATTTTATTATAATGATGAAAAGAGTAAAAAAAAATATATATATATTTGTATATATTGAAGATTTATTTAATATGAAAATTTATAAGAGATGAGGGTTGATTTGATAACATGATGAGACATGAATATCAGATCAATTTAATGATCTGTGAGAGCGTGAGTGTGAGAGGGGGTAGTTTTTGTTGGTATAAAGTGCAAAAATTTGTATTAGGAAATAAAATAAACGCATAAAAGTTAAACAAGAAGGGTGAGACGGTGTAAAGGATGTATTGGGGTAAAGTAAAAAAAAAAGAAAAGATTGCATTATAAAATGGAAATTTTATTAACTCCTGCTCCTTCTGTCTCGCTCTCTGTCTCTCATTTTGTTGTTATTCAGATAAGAAGATCTCTTTTTGTTTTGTTTTTGTTTTTTTTTTTTTTTTTTTTGTACGCTCATTCTCTGGGGGATTTCCTCTTTTCGTTGTTCTTGTTTTTTTTTTCTTCTTCCCCCTTCCGTTGTGCGTATGTGTGTTGCATTGTTGTTGTTGCGTTGTTATTATTATTACTTTTTTTTTTTTTCTGATCAAAAAAGGATTATACTTGCTATAAGCTTATATAATAATCAAGTAACAAGTCGATTAATCACGTTTTATATTTTTTCATTGTATTTAGCCGTGTGTGTGTGTGTGTGTGTGTGTTAGTGTATGTAAACATACAAAAGATTTTATAATAATTTTGTACATGTATACCTACACACATACACATATATACGGTTGGTTTACTGGTTGCTTCCCTTAACATATTTTTTTCCTGATATTTTACGCGTAACAATTCATCTCGATTAGAATGTTTTTTTTTTTTTTTTTTTGTAATTTTTTTTTTTTTTTTTTGTGAGAGTTCCCCTTGAGATTTTCATATTTTTTATGAGGAAAATAAAGAAGAAAATAAGAAAAACGAAAAAGATGTATTTAGGATTTTTTGCTTTTGTATTTTGGAGTAGAAAAAAAAAATTTTATATGCGAATGTTGATCTTTGAAGAGAAACATTTTTATTATTATTATTTTTTTTCGTTGTACGTTTTTAACATCTGGGTCAAGTGAATGGGATTTTTTTTTTTTCTTCTTTTTTTCTTTTTTTTTTTTGTTGCTTTATTCGGTTCTAGTGATTTTTTTTTTTTTTTTTTTTTTTTATTTAAATGTATTGATTCACATAAATACGGTAAATTAGATTAATTGAGGGTAAATGAAATGAACATAAGTTGAATTTAGTTACCTTATCATATACAGAGACATAGAGATAAAGTGAGAAAGAGAGTGAAAGAGAGAAGAGGAAAAATATACACATATGGATCGATAAAAATTTATAATTAAATATTTCTAATCCACCTGTGGTCATTTTGCATAATCTGACAACTTAAAATTGTTCACATTATTATGTGATTTGTGACAATAATTTTTTAGAATTTCAACAATTTTAGGTAGACAAAAATTTTTTTTTGTATAAAAATTTCAAATTGCATGCACCAATAAATTTTTGGTTGTTTAATACTCACGTATTATTGTTGTATAATGTTATAAAAAAAAATCGTTTTTAGTCTTTTTCCGTATCACAGTAAAATTATGTTCGACTAAAATTTATAGAAAATTTCTATTTTTCTTATAAATATTTAAATTAACCATTTCTTTCTTGCGACACAATAATATATTTTCAAATTGTATTTTTCGAAGAAAATCTGCAAACACAAAAAATGAGAGACATAAAAAAAACATAAAATAGTAAAATTATTCTCTGACTGATATTTTTTCAATTTTTTTATTACGGATGAACGATTACGAATTTCTTCTTTCATCTTAGTCAAAATTTTATACTCAACTAATTAAGTAATATTTTTTTGTTAAACTTTTAGATAAAACATAATTTATTAACGACATCCTCAAGTATATTTATGGATTACAATAACACTTACCTAATATTTGGTAAATGATTCCATTTAACAATTGTTATCAATTTATCTGCAAAAATGACAAAATAACTAGACCAAACAATTCATGGAAACCATAAAATGCAATTTATACAAAAATAAAATAGAAACAAATTTTATTTCGTTGATTTTTTGTTTCTTAAAACAAAAAAATTCTCACCCCAAAAAGCCCCAAAGGAACATTTCTTATTTTCATAATTATCATATAATACTTTTAACTTCAAATTATTTTTCTCTTAAGAATTTCAATTAAATTGTGGAAACATTTTACTATTTCCAAATGATTTGACAAATAATTGTACATATAAATATTGACCGTCAGGTCAGTCAAACTATACCTAGAGAATTATTTGTATAAAAATTATTGTAATAAAGAAAATAAGGAATTATGAATTAATTATGGGTAAACCAGATTTAGTTTTGATTTTTACATATAATTCACGTTACACAAAATTGTTAATGTCCACCCATCCATCGATTATTCTTTATAATTTATTGAAATATTTCCATAACAGTAAAATTGTTTTTCAAGAACAGTCATGGTTTTGTTGTATGAACAAAATGCATAATTTTTACCATATTTTTCATTCAGAGTTGTAATAAATTTAATTCTTTGTTTAAATTATTCTTTATCCTTTTCTTATTCATCTAAATACATTTTTCGATTACAATATTCTTCAATCTCTTACTCTCAACTTCCCTCATAAACAAAAGAAATTCTATTGTCTCCCTTACCAATTACTCCTTTAAAAGGAATCTTTCTTCACTTCAGTCAGCCAGGAACAAAACAAACAACAACAACAATAGACTTTTTGTTGTTATTGTTTTGTTTTATTCTTGAAAATAATTAAATTGCATCCGGCAAAAGAAGAAAAACGAAACGAGACGAATAATGAAAAGGAAAAAAAAGAATCAAAATATTCGTGAGGAAGAAAATATTGAACTTTGATCGAAAAAACAAAAAAAAAAAAAAAAATAGACGATGAATAAATATTTTTTTGCCCTTTTCCTCTTCTTCTTCTTCTTCTTCTTTTTTTATGATAGCAGAAGCAGTTACGATGTTAGATGCTGAATGAAAAAAAAAAAAGACTATGCGATATGGGTGAAGAGATTGGAAAATGTGAAGAGAGATTGATAAAAAGTGAAGAGCCAAAAGAATGAAAGGTAAAAGGGAAAAAAAAAAAAATATTGAGATGAAAAGATTGTTTTTTTTTTTTTTTTTGGTTTGTCTTCTTATGTATTATTTTCATTTTATAAAAGACGATGATAAAAGATGAAAAAAAAGAAGAAGAAGAAGAAGAAGAAGAAGAAGAAGAAGAAGAAAAAGAAGTTGAAAGAAAACGAAGACTAAGAAGTAGGTAAAGTTGTTAAAGGAAAGAGAAGTAAAGTAAAAAGGAACGAAAAAAAAAAAAAACAAAATAGGAAAGAAGAAGAAAGGAAAAAAAAAACAATTTCCTGGGTGAAGAAAAAGAATAAGAAGAAGAAGAAGAAAAAAGGTGTATTAAAGATTAAGATAAGCAGGTATCCCTTTCCCGTTTATATAGAAAAAAAAAAATATAATAGTTTTTTTTTTTCTTAATTCAAACTTTTATTCCCTCCTTTCACGTCATTCTTCATCATCCCTTTTTTTTTTTTTCGTTTTCTTTTCATCTTCATCGTTTTATTTATTTTTTTTTTTAAATCATTTTCAGTTCTTCTCTCTTTCAGTCTCTTTTCCACTCTTTATAAAAATAATTCACGTGTTTTAAAATTTATAGAGAATCAGAAGAAGAAAACTAATTCAAAATTTATTTAAAAGTTGTACGTCGTCTTTGAGGTATGAGGAAAGGGACTGAAATAAATTAATGTATGGCTACTTTACAGAAGAAGAAGAAGAAAAAAAAATAATCGATAAATGAATAATGTTCAATTGATTTAAATCAATGAAATTTTTAATTAAAATGAAAATAAATGATTAGATGATTGAATTCTAAAATAAGTATACAATAATCGTGTCCCTTTATTGTGTGTACTGTGCACTGTGCGTAATAAAACAGTCATAGAAGTACCTGTGTGCCACTGATAAAAATTAACAAAGCCGTCATAGAAGTCGTCTTTGTAGTAACCAAAGAAAAAAATAAACCAAAAACTAAAATACAAAATTCAATTTGTTCTTGTTATTTTTTTATTTATTTTTATTTATTTTTTTTTTTGTAGTTGTCACAGAATTAACATTTTATTACATTTTATGTACGTGAGAGGACCCTTTTATTTTTTTTGTATTCGGTTTTTTTTCTGTCAAAACTCACGATTATTATTACTGATTTTTTTTTTTTGTCTGTTTTCTGTTGCGGTACGTTTAAAAAATACAAAATTATCTCTATTGCCATTCGCTTGTGAGTGTGTGTGTGTGTGTGTGTGTATTCTAAATTTGTACATGCACCCACTGTTAGTATTTGTGTTTGTGAATTCTATTTTATTTTGTTTTATTTTTTGTGTTCCATTCATTTTCAATTCATTTTTCTTTTTAGTCAAAAATAAAAAAACAACAACAACTAAACAACAACAATAAAATAACAAGAAAAAAAAAAGAAGAAGAAACAGAATGAAGAAAAAATATTGTAGAAAATTAAATTAGAAACGCACGACAACAATTAACACGAATTAAATTATAAAAAGTGAGTAGATGGATTTCTATTCGTCGTTTTTGCTTTGGCTGGTAATTATACGTGTTGTTCTCACTAATTGTGTAACGGATTCCTAAATTATCGCGTCTCAAATGGAATAATAATAATAAAAAAAATCTGAATTTTATTTCTCTCAAATGTTCCAAAAGAAAAGAAAATGAATTAAAAAAAAAAAACAAAATGTTGTTTTTGTATTTCAATTTTTTGTTTATGAAAAAATTTCGTGTATTGATACGATTGTGAACAATTTTATTATTTCTGAGATGTAATTATTCGTTAAAGAAAATTATTGAATTAAAAATTTAAAAATAAAATCTAAGAAAATAAAGATGAAAATATGAAACAAAAATTTAATTTTGAATAAAAATTGTAAATTTATGAGAAATAAGAAAAAACAAAATATTCCATATCATTACATGGATATGTGTGTGTGAGTGTGTGTGTGTGAGTATGTGTGTGTTTGTGCATGCCAGTACTTAATTCATTCATTATGTATTTATTCTGTTTAATTAAATTAAATAAGGTCAATAAATTTTTGTGTCAATTGTCGTTGTCATTCATATTCAGGCCTCACAAAAGAAGACAAATACAATAAAATTTTATAATCAAAAAATTCGTTTATTTTGATTGTTAGATTTTCATGAAAATTAGAAAATATTGTAAAAGTCACATATGTTATTTATTTTGTTAGTATTGGTCTGTATTAACTTAGTCACTAGTGAGGTCTGATGCTACTAAAAAAAAAAAAAGACAAAACAGAATGACTTGATGTATAAAAAATAGAATTAAATCAACCGCATCGATATTGGGAAGAAAAACAAAAACAAGACAGAAACATGAAGATGAAGACAAAAATTGTGCACTTATTATTATTAGCGTCTTTTTTTTTCTACTCTAAATAATAATAAAAGTGGAGAGAGAAAAAAAAAACACACAACAAAAAAAAAAACTAACATTGAAGAATTGTAAATTTTTTATTATTAAAAATATAAAATAATATAAATTAAAATTTCTTTTTCATGGTTTTATGGACAACAAAACTAAAAAACATCAGAAAATAATGAAATAAAGAAGAAGAAGAAGAAGAAGACGACGACGACTGAAAGATATAGAAAAATAGACGTTAAAATAATAATAGAAACCAATTACAAATATACACAATAATACAAACAGCTCATTGTTTTATGTGCATTTTTTATTGTGCACTTTTTATTGTGCACTTTTTATTCGTTACCTGAATTTTATATTCATATTAAAAGACTCAATAGGTGGGACAATCTATAAATAAACAGCGATCACATTTCAAACCTCATTTAAAAAATTCGGTTGTTTAGGTGGAATGTATTCATGGGATTAGTAAAAAAAAAAGGGTCTTCTTTTATTCGTGTGACGGAATAAAATGGTTTATTTGATTTGATTTTTTAAATATGGTATTTGCTTTAAAAATCACATTCAAACAGATTATAAAACAGGAAATTCCACTCATCTTTCATATGGCAGAAATACAAATTGAAACATGAGAACACATTTTATTCCATAGGATAAAATTCAGTCAAACATTTGGTTTTAGTGAATCTCCACTTATAACGAATTCTCGTATAAATTTTCTAGTTACATAAGATTCGTTATAACCGAATTATACTGAATGTTCTAAGTTTAAGTGATTTTAATTTGATTACGTTGGCTACCCTACAGTTGGCGATTAAGTAGAGTCATAATAAAATACAGAAGAAAAATTTCACCTGATTAATTAATTGGAAATAATAATAAAAAGAAAGAAATAATTGCATTATTCAAAATGTGTAAAATACGAAAGAAAATATTGAGAATAAAGTATTGACAGAATTGTATTTGTGTCGTATAAATTTTATTTCTTTTTCTGATTTGTTGTTTTTTGTTTTTTGTTTTTTGTTTTTTGTTTTCTGATTTTTTGTTTTTTATTTTTTATTTTTGTATGAAAATCACGATTTTATTTATTTTTGTTTAATCGAAAACATTGAGCTCAATACTTTAAAAAAAGTAAACTAAATAATTGTTTATTTTGAATTAATTCTGTTTGAATTTTATAAAATCTTTTAAATATTTTTAACTGGACACAAATTATATGTTGTACATTTAAAATGAATGTAAGTTTAATTGTTTTAAATAAAATAATCATTCATTATAACTAAATAAATTCTAATTAACTTCTAATTAAATTGACAATAAAATTTAATCAATGATTCCACAAAAACTAAATAGTTTTCTAACAATCATATTTAGGTATGTGACGAAAAAATTACAAAATATGTTAACCAAGAGTTTTATAGGATTGAGAGGAAGATAGTTCGAATAATTTGAGAAGATCTTCTTTTAAAAATGATGAATAATAATAAAAAGCATTAAATTAAAATTTGACATTATAGTCTACTCTACTCTTCACTCTACTCTACTTTACATATTATTTTATTATAATTTTAAAAGTTCAAGATCTATCAAAAGGCACACAAATACACACGTACGCACGCACGAAAAATAATAATTATAAATAGGTAAAAAAAAAAAAAGAATGAACCAACGAAAAAAAAGTTGAAGAAAAAAATCGAAAGAAGAAAAAATAAATGATTTAATTTGAATCGCGTTATAAAAATGCCACTTCTTATTTTTTCTTCTTCTTTTAAAAAAATAGAGGAATAAAAGAAAAGAAGAAAAAAATAGTCGTCAATTAAACACCAATTTATTCAATTTTAACCTCTTTATAGCCGTACAGCCGTATCAAGGAATAAATCTTATTTTTTTATAATCCAGTGAAGAGAAAAAATCAAATCAATTAATCTTAGATTTAATAAGAAGATCCTATAACGAATAACATCTAAAACCATTTCATTTGTCTTTCGTTTTTCTTCTTTTTATCCAGTATAGAATTGAAAGAGAAAGAAGTCATTATAGGGTAGAATGTGTAAAAAGGGTAGGAAGAGAGAGAGAGAGATAGAGAGTAAAAGATTCTTAAAAATAAATTTTTATTTTTTCAGTGAAATTAGTTACGTCCGATTTAATATTATTTATAATTATTTTTATGGTTTAAAATTGAAGCAAAAGAAGTAGAAGCAAAAGCAAAAGGAGAAGAAGAAGAAGAAGAAGAAATTACCGAAATATTTTTATATATAAAGGTACCCCTTTTCCCTCTTGTAACCCTTCCACTGTATAATGTTTTATGTTTTATGTTAAGTTTAATGGTGTTTAAGATTAACCCATAATGACGTCTTTTTAATTCTTCTCATATTTTTTTTTTTTCTCGTTTATTTCTAAGCATCTTGTATGTGCGTATGTGTGTGTGTGTGTGTGTGTGTGTGTGTGTATGTTGTGTCTAGTAAAAAAAAAAAAGAAGAAGTTGAACTATTTCTACCTATTAGATGAGTGTTTTTGTAATTTTCAGTATTTTGTTTTTTTTGTTTTTGACCCATAACGAAATAATGAAGAACAAAAAATAAAAAAAAAAATACAACAAAAGAAAAATACGATTAATATGAATAATTCTAACTAAACGTTACTAATTTTTTAAGAACAAAAAATAGAAAGAAATACAGAAGAAGAAGAAGAAGAAGAAGAAAAAAAAAACTATAACAATTCTGGTAAACGTGCGTTAGAGAAAAATAAAAAAAACAAAAACAAAAATAAATCTTTTAAAGAATTTTGTCCCATCAAATTTTCACATAGAATATATTCCAACCGAGTTATAAATGAATGAATTAATTAATTGAAATTATTTGTCCATAAGTAACAATAAATGTTATTTATTTTTTTTCATTCTTTTTTAAATGTATAAAAAATGATTTGAATCTTAATTGGTCCAGGTGATACAAATAAAATTGTTGATCTTATTTTCAATTTTTCTATTCAAAATGATTTTAAAACTTTTCTTACAATATTTCAATTAGAATGAAAATTTAGTCATAATTTTTTTTTTTTTTTTGTTCATCAATCAAAATGTAAAAAAGCAAAAGAAAAAAGGAAATAAAGGTAAAAGGAAAAGAAAACACCGATAGAGAAAACAAAAGCAGAGATAAAAAAAAATATAAAAAAAAGAAAAAAAAATATTAAACAGAATGACAAGACAAGAATTTCTTATAAATGTTAAGAATTTTATGTCAAATATTTTTTTGTTTGTAATAAACAACAACAACATCGTATAAATAATAACAACAACAAATAATAGGCAATAACAACAAAGTAAAATATGATGATGCGGGAGAAGTAAGAAAAAAATTAAAGACAAAAAAAAAAAAAGAAAATTAACTTTTGTGAACACAAATTGATTACAGATTAAATGCGATTAAAATTTTTGGTTGAAATTTTTTCTGTTTCATTTTTTAAAAATAAGTTTTTTTATTTCTTCTTTTGGTTTCGGTTTCGGTTTGACTTTTTGTTTTGTTTTGTTTTGTTATTTTTTTTTTTTATTTTGGTATTTTTTTGAATTTCAAATTAATCAGAATAAAGAAAGACGAAAAAACTGTGAATTTTTAGATTCTCTATATTTGTCTCTTTATTGATCCTTCCCTTCTTTTATCTTATAAAATTGAAAGGAAGAAATGAGAGAAAAAAAAAAATTGAAACTGTTCCGTTTTGACTTTAGTACAAAATTTCTATTGTGTTTCTTTTTCTTTCTTTCTTTATTTTCTTCCTTAAAGTCATTTAAAAAAGAATAATGTCAGTGTTTTTGTTGTTGTTGTTGTTCATTTGAAAGATGAATTATCTGGTCAAAACAAGCATTTTTTTTTTTTTGTTAAGAAAACTAAATGGCACCAAAATTATCCTAATTTTTATTGCCTGTTCATTTTTGTTTCGTATTTTCGTGTTTACCGATTTAATCAATCTTAATAAACTTCATTGTCTTCTCTTTTTTATTTAGTGACTAACCCATTTTTACTCTGTACCTTTGTAAGTCTTAGGATTTTTTGATTTAACATAATAATAACATCAAGGCCAAGGCACACCGTAACATAGTATAGAAACAAGCACCAGACTCTTATGTTTCGACACTGTAACCGTAGAAATAATGTATGTTTGTTTTCTTTTCTATTTAGGTGAATTATAGAAAGAATTTAATTAAACTTAAAGAAGATAAAATTCATTATATGACTTTACATAGACAAAAAATAATTTTGTCAAAATTAATTTGTGCGTACATATTGTAACGATAAATATTCATAATCGGATGATACCAATGAGAACCGATTAAATATTCTTTGTTTTTTTTTTTTTTTGTTGAAAAAGAATCAAAATCAAAATCATTTTCTTATTATTATTGTTGTTGTTGTTGTTGTTGTTATATTCTTATGATTTTTTATTTATTTTTCTTTAATTTCCCTTAGTTTTCCTTAAATTTTTTAATTATGTATTTTGTTGAGGTTTTCTTTTTATTGTAATTGTTCATGTCGTAGGTGAAACAAAGAAAATGTTGGATAAAAAGACAGAGAAAGAGAGAGAGAAAAAAATATATAAAGGTAAAATCTATAAGATCTGACTATAAATATAAAAAGAATTCAAGACATTAAAGAAATGAGAGACGAAAAAGGTCAAAAATCAAAACTCAACAAAAAAAAAAAAATAATGAAGGATGAAGATGAAGAGAAAAAAAAAACAATGAAGCAGAAAGCACAGACAGCACAGATGGACGGGAAGGCAGTACCCGTCCATTCTTACTACCTATACAAATTTATAAAAAATTCCTATCAATTTTTGTTTTTCTTCTTCTTTTTTTCGTCCAGAATTTGTGTAAAATTATTTTAAGCAAATCTATTTGTTTTTATATTGTCTTTAAGATTTTTAATTATTTGATTTATTTTGAATTAATTGAAGAAGTTAAGTTGCATGAATTTTTAACAAGATACAAAATTCAAAGGAAATTTTAAAATGGCGATTTGTCTATAAATTCATTAGATTTTAATGGAATTTTATTTTCAAATTTTAATTGGAAAACAAAATTAAAGACAACAAAAATTTAAATTATTATAAAAATAAATTATTGTTTCCCTATTACGTCATCAACGTCATCAAAGTCAGCCACCATAAAAATATAACATTTATGCGATTTTGTCAATTTCGATACTAAAAATGCATTATTAAATATTTTTATTGCTATAATTTTCATATCAACAAAAAATAATAAAACGAAGGGAGAGAGAAATGAATGTAAAATTATTTTTCCCTTTTTCCATTTTTCATTTTTCATTTTTGTGCTTAAATTTATTTTGTTAAATTTTCTATGAAGTTCATTTGTTTTTTATGATTTTCATCATTATTTAAATGTAATCAAAAATTAACATAAATATCTTTAACATAAATAAATATTTCTTTACTTTATTGACGTCATTAAATAATATTTTATTGAAAAATGCTCATAAATGAATATTTATTTATTGTTTTGATTTTTATTTGAAAATACTTTTTCCAAACAACTACAACAATTATTTAATTATCTAGGAAAATTTCAGTTCCACCCCAACTCTATCCCCCCCACCCCTCTATCAAAAATAGTCTACAGAGCCAAACAAAGAATAGTAAAAATATTCCCCAAAATTTTTTTAATTTACATGAATAAAAGAATTGGTCATTGGTCTGGATCTCAATTGCACAACATTCAGTGACCGAAGTTTTTTATGAATATAAAGAGTACATAAGTGTACAGTGGTGGCATTTACTAGAATATCATATTGTAAATCAATTTCTAGTGAAATTTAAATTACACAGAAGCGTTACAACAATAAATTCACAATCACACATGGCCCAAGTAACTAGAAAATGAAAACAATAAGAAAATATGGGTGAAGGTTACCGAAACAATTTTATTAAATTTAATTTTAATTAATCGTAAATATTTTGTCTTTAATTATGTAGAATTTTTTTCTATTAGAAAATTAAGAATAATAAAATCTTATCATTTTCCCAATGCGTGTTGCCATAATTTGATAATGGGCAAATTTGAATAACGGGGAAAATCGAAGAAAACTTAATAATTTTTGATGAGTTTTATTAATTTTTTTTTCTGTTTTGTTTTGTGTGTTGTTGCTTTATAGTACTAATAAATTAAGTGAAAAATGAGTGAATTTAATAAAATTAATTGATAAATTTGTTGAACAAAAACAAAAAAAAAAACTTAAGTTTTTCATTAAAACTTAATTGTGTAATTGTGTAATTGTATCAACAGACTAATAATCATTAAAATTAGATAGATAACAGATAATCGAAAATTTTAATAAAATGTAAAACTAACTATTTTTTCTTTCCTTTATCTCCTTATGACTTGTCATCGATTATTGTTGTTGTAATCTATCCGATTCATATATTCCTTGTGATAATGTTTCTGTAATCGTTTTCTTTCAACTGTAACAAAGTAAAAAAAAAATAATTCTTATATAGCAAAAAATTCCAACAAACTAAAAAAAAAAAAAACATAAATATGAATAATAGAGAATAATATTGACCAATACGCTAGAAAGGTTAAACACACATATACACATTCATATCCGTTAAAGAAAAAAAAAACGTTAAAAGTTAAAAACTTTTAAAATACAAAAAAAAAAAAAAACTAATTCAAAAACAGGAACAAAAAAATACTGGAAACAAAAAAAAACGTATAAAATAAGAACAACATGAAAGAAAGAACAAAAAGAAGAAATTATTATTTTTCATTATGTTTTTCCACCAAATACAAAAGAAAAAAAAAAAGAAAGAATGAAAGAAAAAACAAGCCAGACACACTTGACTTTCATTAATATAGAGAGGATACTATTTTTTTTTGTTCTCTACCTTGTTATATGTAAACCGCATACAACCTCAAACCTATCACCATCACCCAACAGTAACCAACAATAACAAAAATGTTACAACTACCTTTACTTCAATGTACATACTTTATAATATATATAAAAAAAAAAACCAAATTTACCACCCACTCTTAATATGCTTCCAACTACCTAAGTTCACTAAATACAACAATAACAAAAAAAAAAAAAAAATAAAATAAAATATAAAACCACAAGCAACTCTAACCCCACCCCCTTATACCTCTATGCGCTCACCAATTCTCATACCAAAAAAATATTTTATCATCAAATAAAAGTGAAAAAAAAAAAATCCGTTCACATCTTCATTCAACACACCGTACCCACTGCAACCCATCTCAATTGAACCAACCCCCCCCCCCCCCCCCCCCACCCACACCACTCGTATTATATTCTAGTCTATCTCACTTTTCTTTGTACTTTGAACATATTTTCTATCTCTTTTGCTTATTATATGGATATCCTCTATCCCTCTACTCCTACGTCCCTTCCCCATTCCCCAGTGTGTGATCATGATTTTGTATGTGTGTGTGTGTGTGTGAGTGTGTGTTCCAATTATTTACATTGGTGTGCGTGTGTGTGTGTAACCTATACCTTCAACTATATTATACTACTTTTCCACTTTTTTTTTGTTCCTTCATATTATTGAAGTTTTCTTTTTCCTACTGTTTTTTTTTCTCTTTTTTTTTGTTTTTGTTGTTTTTTTTTTCACAGTTTTCTTCCATATTTTTTTCCCACAATTTCCTCTTAACATCCAAATGAGAGAAGAACACAAGAAAAAGGAAAACGGGAAGGAAAAGAAAAAAGAAAAAAAAAACTTTTCTACTTTCTTTATTTTTCTTTTACCATAAAAATCTATAGGCATACACACACATCCTCACACACACACACATGCACACGTTTAGCCAAATACGCATGCATAAGTTAAATGTACTTTTTTTTTAAAAAAAAAACCCAGAAAAGAAAAGAAAATGGAAATGGAAAACTTTTTCTTATTTTTCCTTTTAACATTTTCTTTTTTTTTCCTTCTTTATTTCCTTTTTTATTATTATTTTTAATATTAATATTTTCTGTTTTGTTTTGAAAAAAAAAACATATAACGATTAATAAAATCAGAACGAGAGAGATAAAGACAGAGAGAGAGATAGAGAGAGAGGGAATAAATGATAGTCGTAAAATAAAGAATAGAATAGGGGCATATCAGAAGGGAAATGGGAGTATGTAGAAAAAATAAAAGGAATTGAATTTTAAGCGAATAAAAAAAAACTGATATCGAATTGAAGTCAAAAAAAAAAACAAAAACAAAAAGAAGTCAAGTGAAGAAGAAAAAAAAAATTAAAGGAAAGAAAAGAAAAGAAAACAATAATGTGTCGTATCTTACTAAATAGAAACTTCTTTTGACCGCATCGTCTGAATAAATTATAGCAATCCGTAAACCAGAAACAGAAACTTTTTTCGGTAAATACAATAAAATTGTTGCATTGTGAAAGTTTGTTATTTTCTCCTTTAATTTAAACATCAGAATGTTGTAAATAATTTTGATTAGGAATAGAAAATAACGAAACATTTCAATTGAATTAATTTAAATTTTTATTCAATTTTCTTATTCAATTTTCTTATCTTTAAGTAGATAAACAACGTCTTACCTTATTTATTTCTATAAAAAAGTTAAAATAAGAAACGGAGAAAAAGAGAAAGAGAAAAAGAGAAAATAAGAAAAAAGAAAAACTTTTTACGTTTTCATCGTTTCAAAAGAAAATCCAATGGAAATTTTATCCGTTTTTCTTTTTGCGAAATAATAATCATCTCATATCAATTACAAAAATCCATATTAAAAGAATTCAATACAAATAAAGAATGACCTCCACAATATAGAGAAGAGAGTAAGAAAAAAATAAACATTCTGAACAAAAATCAAATAGTAAATTAGAACTGAAATGTACATTAGGACGTATACACATACTCACATCCATACATAACCACAAACACACACACACACACCTACATATGTAGAAAAAAAAAAAAAAAAAAAAAACAAAAATTTTGACCCAACTCAATTCTAACATCTCACATCCCATCTCCACCATCTTATTATTATTATATTATTTATTACTTTCATAAAAATATTCTTAATTTTCGCTTATTATTTTGAGAGTTAACGCTTTTGTTGTTGTTTTTATTCTAGGAATAAATACGCGCGCGAAAGATTCTTCTTTTCATATTATTTTTCTTTTCTTTCCTTTCCTTTTCCGACTAATTCTCTCTTATCACATGATCAATTTCTCATTCCTGTTAATCCAGAAGGGAAAAAAAAAAGAAGAAAAAGAAGAAGACGAAGAATATCCTTAATTATACCAAAGAATATTATTATTATTATTTTTCTCCATGTTATTTCTTCTCTTCGTTTTCTTCTCTTCCCTTCACTCTTTCCTCATCTATTTTTTGTTTCACGTTTTTTACCTTTTTTCTTCTATTTATTTATTTCATACGTTCGCATACTTCAATAATACTTTAATAAACCGTATGTACATCTGAGCGCTATTTTAATAACTAGAAAATTGCCAATTTTCATTTAATCATTGTAATCATTGTAATCATTGTAATCATTGTAAATGATGTAAGGAAAATACAACAACAATAACACAAACAAAACCAAATACAAATACAAACGTCAACGTCAAATAAAAAGAAACAACTTAATGTAGAATCTTTTGAATTAAATTTAAATTAACTTCATCGTCAATTTTTTTCCTTTTGATTTTATGTGTGTGTGTGTGTGTTTTTTTATTCTGTCTAAAATTACTGTCAGGTAAAGGAATTGAAGAATTTTTGTTTCCTGTATAACGGGACCTAAAACAAAAAAATAATAAAATAAATAAAATGGCAACAACAAAATAATATTTTGCTAAACAGAACAAAATAGGACAGACGAAAAAAAACAAAAAAAAAAAACAAAGATAAAACCATTAAATAACAATAACAACAACAAAAACAACAACAACAACAACAACAACAACAACAACAACAACAACAACAACAACAAAAATATAGACATTTTCATGGACATCTTAATTCCTTTTATTATTATACCAGCACAGTGCACAGTATTGGTCAGAAGAATGAGTGGAAAAGAGAAAGGTAAATAAGTAGATTGGGAGACGTTTGAACCTTTTTATAATAAAAAAAAAAAAAAAAAAGAAAGAAATAACTCGCATAACTAGCAAAAATAATCTCTGACCAATCCAAAAAAACAAAAAAAAAACAAAAAAAAAAAACCAGCCGCAGTCTAAACATTAAAAAAAAAAAAAATTAAAAAAAAAACAAAAACGAAAAGAAAACGAAACGAAAAGAAGAAGAATGAAAAAAAAGGTAAAGTTAACTTCCTGATTATGATCCGACTCCGGTAAAGTGCCAAAAATTAAACAAGAAGGAAAATAAATAAGAACAACAACAACAACAAAAACATTTTCTTGTCTTTCTTGAAGAAATTAATTTTTTTTTTAAACAGAAAGATTTCTTATCAGAGTTGTTGTTGTTGTTTGTTGTTGGTTTGCTGTTGTCATTATTTTAAATGCAAATGTATTTGGTACGGCGCGTCGCGATTTTACCTAAACACACACACACACACACACACAGATTCACTTTTGCCTCTTTGTAATTTTTGTTGCTGGTATTATTATTTTGTGAAATTTCTCAAATATTTCAAATACCGGATCTTACAAAGTAACAACAAATAAAAACAAATAAACAAAATAATGAAGAAGAACAACAACAACAACAACAACAACAACAACAACAACAACAACAACAACAACAACAAATAATACAGACAACAACAACAACAAAAAAGAAAAAGTGAAATGACGAGTAATGATTTTTTTTTTAAATTTCATTAATTTGTTTTTATTAACATTTTATTTATCACTTCCGGATTAACAGACTCTGCGTAAGAATATATTTTTCCTTTCATCATGAACTCATATTAAAGTCTGCAAAAAAAACTTTAGATTGAATAAAACCTAAACTTTTCTTCATTATAAAAAGGCACACTTAAAATTTATTGTGAAACAAACTAATAAATGGGGAAAAATAAAGAAAAATTCTCTGTTAGAAAAGTTGATCGTTTAACTTTTACATTTTAAAAGAAAATAGTTTTCCACTTTTTTTTTTTATTGTTTTCATTTGCACTTTATAATTTACTTCTTATTCCTACCAAATCTATAAAATTTATAAACAGCAATAAGCAGTAAAATCATTGAGATGAAAATGAAAGAAAAAAAAAAAGTGACTAAAACCAGTGAAGAGAGAATAGAGAAGAGAGAAGAGAAAAATAATTTGTTTTTAATTATTTTCTTTTTTCTCTTTCTCTTTAATTTTTTGTTTTTTTTTTTTTTTTTCTCCTTGTTTTTTTTACTTAATCGTTTTTTATTGTATTCGTTTTCACTTCTTTTTCTTAACTTTTTCTTAAGTTTTTTTTTTTCTTGTTTTTAGTTTTGTTTTTCCTTTATTAATTTTTTTTGTTTTTTTTTTTGAATGATTTTTGTATATAATTATGTGATGTAAAGGTGTGTTTTTCATTAACACAAATAAGATTACCGATAATATTAATAAATAAATATATTAACACTAATTTTACATCATTTTATTTTCATATTTTCATATGGCTGAACGTTTAAAGCAATTAAATGAATTTGTTCTGGTTCTATTCACTAAAAAATTGCCTCTCCTTCAACTTTTTAAAAAACAAAAAAAAAAAAAAAAATTCTATCTAAAAGTTTCAAAAGTTAACGTATCCAAATAAGAAGCTTTGATAATGTTAGCGACTTATAATTCATATCAACTTTTAAATTTCATAAAATCAAAAAAAATGTAAAATTTTCTTAAGAATTTTATTCTAAATATTCTTTATAAAAAGTAAATTTTTCCGTGATTTTTTTGTCTCTTTCTTTTTTTTTTTTTTTGAAGATTAATAAGCGACACACTTTTTTTTTTTTTATTATCCCGAAAAACGAAATATTTCTCTTACGAAATAAAGCGGTCTACGGACCCCACAAAACATACAATTATTGTTAGTGTTTTCTCTTTCTATCTTCAATCATATTCCGTGAATACATTTAAAAAAACTACACCTCGTATCGTGGAATTCGAGATTCGAACTCGGTACCTCCCGCTACAAACGTCAGCATGTTGCAATGCATCCACCCTTGTTCGGTCATTATTTATTAATTTGCAGTTTTTCTTGGAAAATTGAAGAAAAATATTTTTGATTTTTGAAATGATTTTGAAATCCGTCTAAATCGATAAGCAGTACAGAAATTAACCACTTTAATGATTCTACTCTAATCCAAATAGATTATTTGACTTTTCTTCTTTTTTTTTTTGAATTTATTTGCGAATTTTTCTTTAAAGGAAACGAAATCAAGAAAAGTAAGAAAAAAAAAAATTGTTTAACTGAATTCTGTACAGAAAAGAAAAACAACAACATAAAATTAGTTTATTGTCTTTATAGTCTTATTCATCCTCTACTTCTTCTTCTTCTTCTTCTTTTTCTTCATCGTTTCTTTTAATTTTCTTGATTATCTAATCTTAGAAATAAATGCAATTGATTTTTTTTTTTTTTATTATTTGATTTATCATTATTGGTTACTGATTGTAACTGGATGTAACAACAGACAAAAACTAATAAAAATTTCTTTTTTTCTTATCTTATATTTATGATTCTCATTTATGTTAGAAAGAAACACAATAACAACAACAACAAAATATTTAATAATTATATATAAATGTGTTGAGCTCAAGTTGAACTCACTTGAACACAATTATTTGAAATTGAAAGAATAATAACAAGATTTCATCCAGGCCATCTAAGGGGAATGGAAAAAAAAAAAACGATAAGGATTTTCTTTTTTGTGAAATTAAAAAGAGAAAATAAAAAGTTATAATTCAAAAGTGTAAATTTTACAATAATAACAACAACAACATCAAATATTAGAAGACTAAAAAAAAAAACACAGAAATTTTCAAAAAAAAGACGAAAAAAATAAAAAAAAAATTCTAATTTTGGCGTGAGAAAAATTAGATGAAAAATGAGAACTTTCTTACAGATTTTAATAGAATTTAAAATTATTTTTGTTTATTTTAGATTTTAGACTATTGGTACATTGGCATTATTTGACAGATTTGTACTTTATGTGTAACGTGTATTGGTATACACGCAAATAGTAATATGATCAAATATCAACGCAAAATTCTCTTTAAAATTGTTGTGTTGTTTTTTTTTTTTTGGTAACATTAACTTTTTATAGATTTCTTTCCATTTCTTTCCATTACAAGAAAAAACAAAATAAAAAAAAAGATCATTTCACAAGAGAAAAGGAGAAAACCGGATCAAATAACAAAGATAACAAAAAAAAAATATAGTAACACTTCTTTCTGAATGTTTTCTTTTCAAAATTTCTTAACAACAATAAATTAGAAAATTTCTTTCTCTCTTTCTCTCTCTCTCTCACTACCCTCTTAGGTACGTAGAATTTTTCCATATTATTTACTAAAAAAATAATTTTCATGTTTCATAATTTTTATTTCTTTCTTTTTGCTGTTTTTATTTTTAATGTTTTTATTTTATTTCAATTGATTGTCTGTTGACACGTACAAAAAATTTTAAACACAACATTAAAGTGAAGTTACATTCACTTAAAAAACCAACAAAAACCATCGTTTGACATATTCATGTCAAATACAAAGAGAAGAAGAAGAAGAACACAACATTTTTTTTTTTTTTTGTATCTAAAATCACAGCAACACAACAACACACAAAAATTGTCTTTTCATGTTTTTTTTTTGTTGGCAATTATTTCTAAGGATTTATTGTTTTTTTTTTTTCTACGTTTCATAATTTTCATGTTTTCCATTCAAAAGAAAAAAAAAATAAAGAAATTGTTAACTGATTAAGGATTTATAATTTTTCAAATGACTTTACTTTTTTTAACTTCTTCTTTTTTTTTTTTTGGCTTTAATTTCATTGCTGTTCGTTTATCTGTTTTTTTCATTTTTTTTTTTCGTCTGTTGAACGAAAGAAACAATAAATAAAGTGTTCAAGTGGTCCAATATTTATGTTTATTTTTCATTTAGCCTTTTCAACATTTGTCTCTTTTTTCTTCATTCTTCATCCCCCCCCACACCGGAGATTACAAGTAACACAAACACAATCAATTTAGTTAGAATATTTACAGAAATAGCAACAACAAATAGTTAAGTTGCGGTAGCTACAATTTCACAGAATAAAATGAACAAAATTAGGGTGTAGGGTAGGGGAGACGAAAAAAAGATAAAATTAATAAAAAAAAAAAAAGAGTGGAAGGTCTTCAAAATATGATAAAAGTAAAAAAAAAATAAGATGAAGACAAACCAATGAACCGATATTTTTAAGGATAATTTTATAAAAAAAGATTATTTCTTGTCACTTGTTTCCTGTCAATCTTCTATTTTTATTAGTTTGTTAATTGATTTTAATGAAGACCGAAAGAAATGATTTCAAATTTGACCCTTTTGAACTTTCATTTGTGTCCTTCTTCTTCTTCATCTTCTTCATCTTCTTCTTCTTCTTCTTATTTTTCCATTTTTATTGCATTTTTAGTAATTTATTGTCATTTATTTATTCTTTTTATTTCTTTGAAAGAAACTTTACGCTTTTGAAGTGTCAACACTTGAACTCATAAAAAAGAATAAAAAACTAAATTGATATTGAAGAAATTGAAGATGCAACGTCAAGAAAAGTTATGACATTTTTGTTTACAAGTTTTTCTTCTTTCTTTTTTTTTTTATATTTTTGGATAATTTTTTTTCTTTTTTCTTCTCTCTTAAAAGATTATTTTCAAGATGACTTTTCTTAGTAAAAATTATCTAATATTACATTACTAATGATTTACAAAGTTCAAGATTAATTTTGTAATAAAAATTTACCAATGGTCGATCACAAATACAACAACATGAAAAAAACAGTCAAAAAATTTTGACCAAATTCAGTTATGAAATGAATGGATGACGATATTGAATTGAAAACTTACATTGGTAACAATTAAAATCTTTCACTACTTGAAAATATATTTTTATAAAAGTAATAAAATAATAATAAAGTATGAAGTGGATGAAGAGGTTTGAACATATAATATAAATAAAAATAAACAAACAAACAAACAAACAAACAAACAAACAAAGAAACAAACAAACATAAAAAAAAAGAACGAAACGATGATAAGACGACAACTAATATTAATAATTTTGTGTTAATATTTTTATTTGAATTTTTTCTTGGTAAAAAAAAAATATATGTAGTTTAAAAAAATAAACTCTAAACTTTAAAACTCTAAAGAAATATAGATAGATAAAAATTATGATAATCATAAATTTAATTTAATAGTTTTTCTTAAGATGTTTGGGGTTAAGATGGGGAGATTAAAAGTATTCTTTGTAAACAATAATTATAAAGATTATTAATTTGCTTCTTTTTTTTTTTTCATTTAAGATGATAAAAAAAAAATTATGAAAAATGAGAGTGGAAAAAGGGAAAAAAAGGGAAATAAAAAAACTATAAAATAATTATTTATCTTTCTAGTCTAAATAAACAAAAAACAAATAAAACTTTTATATCTTAAGCTTAGTCTTCTTCTTCTTCTTTTTCTTCTTCTTCTTCTTTTTCTTCTTCTTCTTCTTCTTCTTCTTCTTCTTCTTCTTCTTCTTCTTCTTCTTCTTCTTCTTCTTCTTCTTCTTCTTCTTCTTCTTCTTCTTCTTCTTCTTCTTCTTCTTCTTCTTCTTCTTCTTCTTCTTCTTCTTCTTCTTCTTCTTCTTCTTCTTCTTCTTCTTCTTCTTCTTCTTCTTCTTCTTTTTCTTCTTCATCAAATACCATATACTATTTAATTATTGATCGTCATTTAATCTATTAGATTATTTTTGAAATATTTAATAATTATTTTATTGTGTTTATTTTGAAACAAAGTAAAAGGAAGAAGAAGAAGAAGAAAAACAATTAAAGGAGAGAAAACTATTAAAACTGTCAAATAATTTATAATGAATTTTAATAAATTAAAGATGATTCAAAATTTAATAGTTTTGAATTTACAATGACTAATAAAACTGCGACAAAATAAATAATATCGTTTACATTTTTGAACATACGTAAGTGAAAAGTTATAAGTCTTCACTTGATATTCTAAGATTATTATGATTTTTTCTTTTTAATAACAAACAGATTATAAAGAATAATTTAAAACAAAACAGTTTAGTTATTAGTTTAGGAGAGGAGATCGCAAAAAATAGGGTACTTTTACACACAGACCTGAGAGTCATCTCCATACAAAATCGTAACCATCAACTGAAATCACTCCCACTCAGTAACTCACTCATTACGATGACATTTAATGATTTTTATATCATGTACATTTTATCAATTCATCAACATTTGATAATTTTAAATAAATCATTACGAAAATTTACAAACACATTTTACAATGAGACAAACAGCTAACAAGAAACACAAACACAAAGACAAAAAAAAAATTATTTTAGTATTTTTTCTCTCCCGTTATTCTGTTTCATTTATCCCCCTTATCCGTTTCTTTATCCAATTTTAATTTATTAAACAGATGCTTTACTTAATACTGTCTCAAGCAGTTTTCAAAATAGTTTTTCATGTATTCGCATAAAAATCTATTTAATTATGATTATTATGAAAAATATAAAAGAGACGGAAAATATATAAGAGACGGAAAGGAAAATTATGAGTATAAAATAATATATCAAGTAATTATTATTTTACATTGGATTAGATATTTTGAGATTTATTAACGTGTCTTGTATATCAACTAGCCAGAATCATTTAAAGACATTTTATTTCTGCTATCTTGAGATTTGAGAAACACGAGTGTCAAGTGTATTTCCACTTTACCACAATGTTTAATTATTTTTAAGAGAATAATTATAAACGAATTATTATTAATTAATAATTAATAAAGAAACATCTTTAATTATATTCTACATCTCACGAATATTTAAATTCTATAAAATGCAAAAAAAAAAATAATGTCTCTATGACTGTGATTGTATAAGTTAGAACATCGCTACTGAACTATGGGATATATGGAATCCCATAAGCATAAAGACAATTATAATTTGCAACTGGTATGATTAGTCATCTAATTAGTCATATATTTTTTATTCTCTAAGGCAAAGTGTTGATTTGGTATTAGTATATACGAAAATAAATATTCTAAGACAATGTGTTGTAACTTTAAGCTGAAACTGGATTTAATAAAAAATATTCTTTAATTGGATAGATTGAGAATCGTAATGGGGAATATAAATAAATTTAGTTAAAAAAAAAAAGGGTTACACAAATAATTAATTATATTTCAGTTTCTATTGAAAATTACAAATCTTTTGTTTTTTCTTAAATCATTTTAATTTAGTTGTAGGTGTAACTATTTATTAGACAATTTTCCCAGTTAATTTTAGTTATTTTGTTTTTTCCTATCTTTCTTTCAAAGGCACGAGCAAATTTAATAATGATTTTCGATAAATAAAAAAAAAATATAGAGGAGAAAATTTAAAGAAAACTTGTGAATAGTATAAATTAAATCATCAACACAAATATAACATCCAAGTCTTTGACCTACACATTTAATCAGCATTTAAAACCTTCAAATCAAATAAACAAAAAAAGAAAACAATAAAAAAAAAAAAACTAAAAACTATAAAAAGAATTACAGGAAAAGAATAAAATAAGAAAATGAATAGAAAAGGAAGTTCAAAAGAATCACAAAAAAAAAAAAATATTATTCCATTTTTTATTTTTGTTGTCATTTTTTATATTTTTTATTTTTATTTATATAATTTCCTTTTACCTCACTTCCTTTCTCATACCACCCTGTTTCTTTTCTATATAATTCTACACTTAACGCTCTAATACAACATCATTCTATTTGTTGCTAATAAAAATAACAAAGACACAAAATAATAACAAAAAAATCTACTAAGTTGTTGCTGTTCATGCTATTGTCATTTTCTTTTTTTTTTTTTATTTAAAGAAAACAAATTTTGTAAATGATGACAATCCTTAAATTCTCATAAAAAAAAAACATTACAAGAGTTAGAATACTCATACAGTGTATATTTATAGAATAATCACCCTATTCCTACCGATCAACTTATATATTCATCTCATTCTCCATCTTCTCATCCATCTTCTGCTTATAACCCACCCGCCCCCTTCATCCCACTTTGTATATTATGATGAAAATAAAAGAACTAACTCCTATATACAGAAATAAAAAAAGAAAATAAAACAAGAAAAAAGAATTTGTCTACTTCAAAAGAAGACAGTTTTTGTTGTTGTTTGTTGTTTGTTTGTTTGTTTGTTGTTTTTTTTTGTGCAAAAAATAAACCAAGAACAAAAAACAAAAAAAAAAAAAAAAGTGTAAAGAAGAACGAGAAGAAGAAGAAGAAGAAAAATGTTTATTATGAATGGAAGTCTTTGACACTGTAATCACTTCCTTTTTATGTTTATTTTTCTTTTTTTTCTTTTTTTCTTTTCGTTAGTTTTTATTTTTCAAGGAAATTTACTTGTTTTTTTTTCTTTTTGTTATTTTTTGTTTTTAACTCTTTTTCATTCAGTATAAATGAAAAACTCATTAAAATATATATTATTTTGTATTCATCTAGTATATATATTTTTTTTTTACTCTCTTACTCTCTTACTCTCTTCTGTTGGTTTTTTGTACAAATATATTTTATTTTTATTTTTAAATAAATGAGAAAATTTAGAAAAAGAGTTAGAGAGAGAGAAAAAAAAAAGTGTATATGGTACAACAATAACAACAACAACAATAATAACAACAACAACAACAACAATGAATGTATAAAAATTGGAAACGGGAGGATGCACTTTCATATAACCATATTTCCGGAGGGAATTTTTTATTTTTTTATTTTTTTTTTGTTCTTCATATGTGTTGCCTGTGTGCGTATGTGTTTGTGTGATTCCAAAATAATTTCAATTTTAGACACAAATTGAAACATATACCAATAATTTTTGTTTGTTTTGTTTTTTTTTTTGGTTTTATTTTTTTTTTTTGTTTCAATTTTTTTTGTTTTTATAATTTTTCATTCGGAACAACAACAACAACAACAACAACAACAACAACAACAACAACAACAACTCGAAAAATTTGAATAATAAATCAAAATATGAAAATACATTTTTTATTAAACAAAACAAGAAAAAAAAAAGTGTCAACAACAACAACAACAACAACAATAAAATATTGTACAGTTTTGTATTGATAATTTTTCAAAACAGACAGAGAAAGAGACACAACGAGAGAGAGAGAGAGAGATAGAATGAGATAGAAAGAGAGAGAGAGAAAAATAGAAGAAATTTATAAATACATAATTCAAATTCAAATGAGTTCAACCATATTTCCTTCTTTTAAATACAAAAAAAAAACAAAAAAAGAGAAACAAAAATCGGTAGAATAGAATCACAATCACATTAATAAGATCAATTATTTATTTATCCCCAAACACAAAGAAAAAACGATACAACAACACAAAAATCTAAAATAATTTCACTGTCCATTTTTAATCAGTTTTTCTTCATTTTTGTTTTTTCAAACAAAAAAAAAATCCATTTTCCTACGGAAAGTTGAAATAATTTTATTCTTATGATTATTGCAAATGGTCCAAACATTATTTTATCAGTACAAATTATTTTTGTTCAATCTTTTAATTTTATTTTATTAAATTATGAAAAAATTTCTTTTAAAGCAAAAATTGAGAAAAAATTCTTCTAACATTCAAGTTTACTCTAAGGAAAGTCACAAAGTCCTATGTGTGTGTGTGTTTGTCTGATTTTTTTTTTTTTTTTTTTGATAGAAAAAGAAGAACAAATAATCCAAAGATTTTATCAAGAGAAAATGAAATTTCTTTCGTTTTGTTTTGTTTTTTTTTCTTTTCCTTTTTTTTAGTGTCAACCAATTCTTATATGACTGTCTTAACTGTCTCGATAAATCACAACTTAATAATCTTATAAATACCACTGTTCATACTTTGTCTTTGGCTTCTGTTTAATTTTTATTTTGTGTTGATAAAGGAACGAAAAACAAAAACCTGTTCAATCCAATTCAATTTCAGTTTTTCTTTTTACTTGTTTTTTTTTTTTTTTTGTATGAAACGAGAACGAATACAAAAATTAATTAAAATAAAGAGATCAAATTCAGTTCTACCATTAAAGTGATTTTTTAATAAAATGAATAAAAATTCAATATGATAACATCACATATTTTTGTCTCAATGGAATTCGTCTAAACATCCCGTTAAACAGGACCTTGTATTTCATTACAATATCTTCATACAAAAAAACAAAAATTCTTTTAATGCAAAATCTTCACTAAAATCAAAGAAGTTTTACCTCAATTATTTTCTATATTCTATATATTATTTTTCATTCTAATCAATTCAATTAAAATTCTCAAAAAAAAACAAAAGTAAAATTATTTTTTGGAATATTGATTAAATTATAAATTAAGAAAGTTAAAAATGCATTGCAAATAATTCGTTCATTTAGAAATTTTACACAAATATTAACTCACTCTCACACATAAACACACACACATAGACACACACACACACACACAAATACATAATAAAAAAAATTCTTTAAAAAATATTTTAATCTACGCAATTACTTTGTGTTGCATCACTAAGTTTTATAATTCCATTTTTAAATTAATTTAAAAAAAAAATTAAGAGAGAAACTGAATATTCAATTCAATTAAAATAAATTTTCTCATAATATAGTAAATCAGATTATTTAAGAGAATATTTCATCTAATACAATGACGACTAGAATAAGATTATAAATATAATATATTAAAGTCAACAACAAACAATTATTCAAATTAAATCTATTCAAGTAAAATAAGATGAATAAAAGAGTAACAACAACAATATTAAAAAGGAAGAAAATTATTTAAATAAAAAATATGTAAGAACTGAGAAAAGTGAATCATGAAATATAAAGTGAATGGTAGAACCAAAAAAAATATATAAAGCGAGAATGGTAAAATCAATAGCAGTCAGTTAAAAATTTTCCAAATTGCTGTTTGTTCTTAGTTTGGTTCACACTTTACGATAAAATGAAAAGAAAAAAAATACCGGTAGAATTATCTTTCTCTATCTATCTTCCCCAACAAACCCCCTGTAACTCTCTCACTCACTCTTTCAGTCGGTATCAGTGACTTATATTCTTCATTGTAATTTATGTAGAAATAAAATAGAATACTACTCAACTTCCTAACACTGGATTCAAGATGAGAATATTTTTATTTTTTTTTAAATATCAAAAGTAACATAAAAAAAGCGAAAAAAAAAATAGGAAATCCGAGAAAAAAGAAAAATTAAATAAAAGGAAAATAGTGGAAAGGGAGGGGGCTAATTATTACCCATGGTCGAGTATTAGAAAGGACAAAAAAATGGGGTGTGAATAATAGTGTATGAAGGGTACTTATGCGTGTGTTTGTGTGTGTAAATCTGGATATATTCTTGAGTGTATATGTATTCCCTGTTAGTTGATCATAACAAACATTTTTGAGATAAAGCGCGTATAATTTACATTAAAAAAATATATTTAATTCTAAACTCGACAACAATATCAAATGAGATTCCGGTTCCACCATAATCATCATATTTTTACTACAAAAATTCTCTCCCTTCATTCTACATTCCAGTTAAAAATATCATCAACATTTTCGCCTGTTTCACTGTCTCCACCTACTTATTCAACACCTAACACTAATACTGCCAAACTTTACCCTAAACACATATATGATATAATCACATCTCTCAATAAAACACTATTACTCTATCTATCTCACTCACTCACTGTTACATATTTTATCTATCTTCCTCATTTCAACTTTTTTTTTTTCTTATGTCAAAAACAATAAATTTTTTTGTGTTGCACAAATAAAAGCGGAAAAAAATTATTATGTAGAAGAAAATAGCTTTTCCTTTTCCTTTTCCTCTTTTTCACTTTTTTCTTGTTTCAGTATTTTTTTTTTTTTTTTTCTTGGTTTTAATTTTTTTTATTTTCTACCGTTCGTGCCATCAACCAAATATAAAATATTAAACGCAAAAGAAGGAAAAGAAAAAACATATAATAATAATATTATATTCTCCCATTATTTCTATCCTTCCTCTTACTCCCACTACTATTAAAACATCGGAAAAAAAAAAGCCGATTCAAGTTCATTCTTCTCTTTTACGTTTTTTTTTTTTTCTTTTTTGGACAAAAACAAAAACAAATACATAATAAAGCATAATTATATTTGTTTATAGAATACAACTGACATAATAATTTTTACTCATCTTTTTCCCCCTTCTTATCCCTGTACCAGTTTTTCCTTCACGTCTCTTTCTTTTAACTTTTCTAAGTAATAAGATTAGGTACTGGGAAAATATTGAAAAATATATATTTTTTTAATGGCGAAGAAATTGTAAAACTTTAATAATGAATATCAAAAGCTTGATTGATCATTTAGCTGTCGAAAAGTAATTTTGAGTATTTCTAACAGGCTATCCACAATATATCTGACTATTTAAAGTGAAGACTTAAATTGAATGTTTCAATTTGGAAAATATTAGTTTTCTGATTAGTCCATATATTTATATGGATAATATATTGCGGACAGACCGTACAAAATTGTTTTATTCGAAACTGATTACAGAATTTTACAAAGGATAACTTTGTAAAATTCTGTAATCAGTTTCAAGACAAAATGCTACAAGATTTCCAAACATATTTTTGTATTCTAAACAAATGTAACACATTTTCTGATACTGAGTTTATTAGATTAGATTTAGGATTATTAACCGGTCTACAAGGACTCGGGGATCTACTATTATTATGAGAATCCAAATAATTAAATTTCAACCACGCTAAGGTTTTAATCAGGGGTACCTATTAATAAGAGTCGGTCTTTTTACCACTTTGCCTAAACAATTAATTGATAAAAAACATTTAGAATCTATTTAAAATTATTTTAAATTTGACAAAAGAAAAGATTTATTTTTTTTTTTGCATAAAATTTAAGTAAAAAACAAAAATTTATTCTGTTCTGTAAGTAATTTTTGTAAAGAAATTATTTAACATTTAAGAACAAAAAAAAAAAAAACAATCAAAATAAAGTTCAAACAAAAAAAGAAAGGAAATTTTTTAAAAAATTACGTGAACGAGACTAACTAACCTTGACAGTTAAATTTAAATTCTCTATATAGCACCAAAAAAAATATTGTCATTGTTGAATAATTAACATTCTTTACATAATAATTAGTTAAGAAATAAATAAGATGAATGGTTACGTTATTTTTTTTTTTTTTTTAATTTTTGGTCATCAAAATTAGTCATCGATAAGATTAAATTTAAGAAAATTGTCATCTGTATTAAATTTTCAATTTATTCAAAATGTACTGAACCATTAAATACTGTACAAGAAGGAAAGATAAAGAAGAGAGAAATGGCGAAGCAGAGGAAGAAAGTAAGAAAGTGACAGAGGGACTGAGAGATTAAATAGATAACAAAAAAAAAAAAAAAAAAACTTCTAAAAATAAATCGTAATAAGAAGAGACAAAGAATTTGTCATGACTTGATTTTCACCAAATTGAGTTTGTATTTTTTTTTTCTTTTTCTTTAATGAGAGTCACAAGATAATTAAAAAGTTTCTTTAAGGGTGCAAAAAAAAGTATGTAACTAATTGATTGTAATGTATTTAATTTAATTTAATTTAAATGTGACATCATTTGTTACAATAAAATAATAATCAAAATATTAAAGTAAAAACAAGAACATAAAAAAAAAATAGGAATGAACCATTTTTTGGGCAAATTAAATCAAAATCATCATTCTTATAATTATTTCATACAAATTCAGGATATATTCCTCTTGCTACAATTTTCATTTTCATTTTTTTTTCGCAAACACAATTTATATTCCATAGATACAGAATCTAAAAATAATGATTTTCCTTAATAACAGTAAAAAAAAAAAAAAAACGAAGAGAAACCAACAAAATAAAAATCAAAAATCTAAAAACTAATAATAAATTTATATGATTTTTCTGTTGGTGTTTTTGTTGTTGTTGTTGTTGTTGTATGTTAACCTTCTCTCTTTCACTTCCAAGGAAAATATCTAAACTGCATACACACACACAGATCGGACAAAAAAAAAAAAAAAAGAACCAAAGATTTAACAATTTATAAAATATAAAGTATAATAACAGTGACGTAGATTAAATATATTTTGTTGGAGTTGTTGTTGTTGTTGTTGTTGTTGTTGTTGTTGTTGTTGTTGTTGTTGTTGTTGTTTTTTTTGTTATATTTTTTTTTTTGTTTCTTTTTTTTTTTACGTTGATGAGAGGGGTATAGAACCGGTAGAGAATACATAAGTATTCCCATTTGAGAAACGAAAAATTTATGTTTATATCTAGACTGAATTATTAAATAATTTTTTTGGGGGTTTTTTTTTTCGGTTTTATGTCAAGGTTGAATTTTTCTTAAAAAAATACACCAGGAAAAATAGTCTAAATAAATATTTTTTTTGATTCTAAACAACAACAACCAATTCAATTAATTAGACACCAATTAGAAAAATTGTACTAATGAAATAAGAATCAATTGTTAACAAAAAAATATTCAGAATTAATCGGATGTGTGAAGTAACAAGAGAGTGAAAATTATATATTTGGAAAATGAAATAACAGTAAAAAGAAAACAGAAGAAAATTGAAACAAACATCGATAATTTAATATTAAAACTATACATTACTCATGAATGATTTTATATTTGAAAAATTTTATTTTCTTGATTTTCTAATAAAAGTTGATTTTACTTTGTACATTGCGAAATGAAAATGAAAAGTATAGTGAGTTGTGTTTGACGTCACTGTGAAAATCTTTTATCATAATTATTTAACAAAGGTACATATTATAATACATACGCATACACAGACACAAATTATACACACATTGCATACAATCATAATTATTTAACAAAGGTACACACAATCGTGCACACACTCGCATATGTACACACAGATCGCATATAGAATATAAAACAGAAGAACTAACAAAAACACTTAAATTTTGCTATCGTTCGCGCGTTGTTGAAAAGTCAAATTATTATGTATGGGTGGATATATATTATGGATGTATACACACACGCATATACACATATATATATTATTTTATTTGTGTTTGTTGTTTGTTTATTTATTTGTTTGTTTCTACACTTTCTTTAGATTACCTAATAATATACACACACACACACACACATACATATATAATACGGTCTCACTCACCCATAATTTATAATATTTTATATACAGTCATACACACACACAAACACATTTATAAGAAATTTAATAAACAACAATACAATAATAATAATTATAATAAAAAGGACATTTTATATAAAAGGATGGATGATTAATACAATGAAACGAGATGAAAATAATGATGAATGAAAATAAGAATGAAAAATTGTATTTATCATTATATTTTTCCTTTTTTTCTTATTTAATTAGAAAATATCTAAATTTTTTACAAATATAAAATAATAATGTAATCTAATGTCTACTTAATTCACACACTATACATCACATGCACACATACACAGAAAACACGTATTTACATGCATATAGAATAATAATAAAGAATCCATTGAATCTGATTAACAATGGTTTATTTATAAAATATAGAAATTTTGATGACCTCTGGTAATATTTTGCATCACTTCTTTTTTCTAATAAGCACCAAAAATTCCTTTATTACTTTTGATTGTTTTTGACCGGATATACAACAAAAAATACACAAAAACAACAATAACAACGAAAAAAAAAAAAAGATAAATATTTTGGTCTTGATGAGTGGAATGATATTCGAGGGGTCAACCCCCCCTCGAAATATGAATATACTTAAATAAATAAGGATGAATGAAACAATACAAGTGCAAAAAAAAAAGGATTTATAAATAGAAAAAGGGATGAGTTGTAATGGTCGTTGAATTTTTGTGTAATTATTGTCTTTTTTTTTTTAAGCAAAGGAAAATTATTCTTTCACGTTCTCTCTCTCTGTCTTTCATCTTTTTTTTTTTCTTTTATTTTCTTTTTGTATTTTTTTATGATAACATTTCCTCATTTTTTGCTTCTTCTTAGTTTACCCTTTTCTGTTTGGTTGGCTTTTTTCTGTTTTTTTTTTCTCTCTCTTTCTCTCTTGTTGAACGTTTTGATTTTGTTCAATTTTTACCTTTTTCTATATACCATCACCATCCCCCTCCCCCACCAAAATATACAACCCATTTAGAAACAGCAGTTTTTTTTTTGTTATACCCAACTCAGGTAACAATCATTTTAACATTTTCCTTCTATTTTTTTTTTCTCTGCCTCTTCTTCATCTTTCTTCTTCTTGTGTCTCGTCAATCGTTGTCTCGTGACATTTTTCAAGGATTTCATTCAATGTAACAAAAAGAAAAAAAAAATGAAAAAAAAAAGAAAAAACCTTTTATAATATTATTTTTGACATATTCTCACGTTTCCCCCATTTTTCCCTTTTGGTTCTTTTTTTTTTTTTTGAAAAATTGTTATAAATATTATGATTTTACGTTTTCTACAGATTTTTGTTATGTTTTGTTTTTCTTCTTCTTTTTATGACGACCCATTTTTATGACTTCTCTGTTCACAAAAAATAACAATAACAACAAAAATAATAAACTAAATTTTCTTTTACAAAAAAAAAAAAATAAATAAATAAAATGAAAATGATTTTTCTTTTGAAGAGACAAGGACACACAACAAAAAAGAAAAAAAAACAAATGCGTATTATTCAGTTTTTCAGTTTTCTCTATTTTCATAATAAAAAATAAAAAAAAACAACAGGAAAATTTTGATTTGGTTATTTTTCGATGATTTTTTATCTAAATTTCTTAACTAATTTGCATACGTTTATAATTGATTTGTTTGAATTTTCTCTATTTTCCTTTTAGATCAATTAAATCTCACCATCTTTTTAATTATAAAAAGTCGAATGGTTACTTAAATCGATAATGCAGTTTATTCTACCATTATAAAATTTCAAATCTGCAAAGCAAACGTCATTTTCGCATTACAAACTTCATTATCGACAATAATTCTTTAATTTAAGATGCTCGGGATTTATAAAAT
Source organism: Pedicia rivosa (assembly GCA_963082725.1). Lineage (NCBI taxonomy): Eukaryota > Metazoa > Arthropoda > Insecta > Diptera > Pediciidae > Pedicia > Pedicia rivosa. The sequence goes on along the minus strand of OY720156.1, from coordinate 6,375,017 downwards.
AGAAATAAATTATTTAATGTACCTACCTCATTTAAGACATGAAAATTATATCCTGAAATATCTTTTTGTAGTCTTTAATAATAATTCCTTTAAGAAAAAATTGTATTAACTAAAAAAACTCACAGAACAGAAGTTTTGCACTTGTAGAATAAACTTTGATTCTATAAAATTATGATGAAATTCCATTATAATGTAACGTTGTTATTATTTAAGGATATTTAAGGATCTTTTCAGTCCATTTCATATTAAAATTTAAATGAAAATTACACAACCGATTAAACGATCTGAAAAAAAACGCGCAGACATCGTACAACTGATGCAACAGAGACTAGACTTTAACCGTTACACAAATATATAACTGTTTTTTCTTCAAAAAATTCAAATATTTTTTCTACACAATAAGTCTACAAAAATTTCTTTTAATTAAAAAAAGAGACAGAAACAAAAAAAACCTAATTTTAAAAATTATATAATTATATTTTTATTGGTCAGTTTCTTTTTTTTTTTTCTATATCTGTTTCTTCTTATTCTGTTTTTTCTTTCATTTTTTTTTTCTGTTTAACTTTTATTGTTTTCCAAATAATTTTTTCTCCTTTATTTAAATTTTCGTTTTTTTTTTCTTTCTTTCTCTCTGGTTATTTATTGTTGATCATAAAATAATGAAATCATAAAAATATTCTTTCTTTTTTTTTTGCATACCTTAATTTTACCAGGCATATATTTTTTGATTAATGGTTTTAGAACACAACAACAACAACAACAACAACAACAACTGTTTGTTGAAGTAAAATTTAGTAATTATTTCCCATCAGCTTGATACGATTTTCTGTGAAATATTTTAAGGGTACAAAAAAACAAAAAGAAAAAGAAAACAGAGAGATAATTCTGTCAATTTTTATACCGACACATCCGTCAACAATTTTTCTTTCTTCTTTTGTTTTATTTTTTTCTTTCTTTTTCTTACCATCTTTTAATATTATTTGTAAACGAGGTTAGAGTGGTGAGATGGAGTAAGGGGAGGGTGGTAAGTGTGAGAACAGACTAAAAATTAAACTTTGAATATTTGGTAATAAAAAATATTTACCATATTTAAGTTTTTAAAGTGGACAAAAGATGACCAATGATTTATTTAGATTCTAGAAAATTAAGAATAGAAGAGAGAAAAAAAAACGCATCGAAATAAAATCAAAACTGAGATGAAATGAAAAGCTCATCAAAGGATCGTTAATTTTTAATAATAAAAAGAAATTTATACAAACACAGAATAATCATCTGCAAATAATCATAATAAAAAAAGAAAAATTTTACACTTTCTAATTTCCGGAGGAACAAAAAACAAACATTAGAATTAGATTTATTTTTCGCTTTTTTTTTTTCTTTTTACTTTTACATTTTTTTTTTTGCTTTCCCTTTTATCACTCTCTCTCTCTCTCTCTTCCATTTAACATACTCTAAAGTTTTAATTTCTTTTTCTTCTTCTTTTTTAACACATTGATCAATGATCAAACCCTTTTTTCTCACTTTATCATTTTTTCTTCCTCTCTCTATCTCTCTCTCTCTTTCTCGCTCTGCCTCCCTCTCTCTGTAAATATATTTTCAAATTATCCTGTAATTAAGTTTTTTGTAAATGTATTTCTTTTATTAATCACAAGGGAAAAGTCACTCTTAAATTATACAAACACACAAATACACACACACACACACACACACACACATGATTACAAACACACGCACACACACAAATTTTACACACATTTAATACAGAATTACTTTCGAATTACCTGAATTATGTACCATTTAAACTATATAACCCGGATTAATTTTACCAAAGTCATTTAAAGGACCTTCTAACATACAATTAAAATTAAAAGTTTAGTTTAAATAGACGGTGCTAGATTATTATTTTTGAATTACTAAAAAACAACAACACTGATGTCATTGAATATCCTTTTTTTATTCCTTTTTTTGCCTTCTTCTTCTTCGTCTTCTTCTTCTTCTTCTTTTTCTTCTTCTTTTTTGCATTATTTTAATTACATTACGTGCCAAGGTTCCAGTTACGCAATACAATTTTATCCATTCATAATACGAACAATTCTCTTCATTCTCTTTTGTTCTTTCTTGTGTTTTCTTTCTTTTTTCTTCTTCTTCATTTTAAATTATTAATTCATGGCAAAGTAAAGTAAAAAAAAAAAAAAACAAATAAAAAAGAAACAGAGAAAAAAAAAGGAGAGAAATTATAATCGAAAATGTAATCCGAAATTTTCAGGAAACAATTTTTAAGTAACAAAAAAAAAACAAAAAAATTGAGCAAAAAAAAACAGAACAGAACAAAAAAAAAATCAAGAATGAAGAATGAAGAAAAATAATAAGAAACAAAGAAAGAAAAAAAGAACAACAAAAAAAAAAAAGGCCAAGAAAACAAATTGTCCATTTGTCTTGTGTTTTTTTTGTTGTTGTTGATTTTTTTTAAATCAAAAGATGAAGAGGAAAAAAATTCAAAAAAAAAAAAAAAAAAAAATAAAGATAAAAGGAAGAAATTAAGATGTACTAAATGTGATAAAAAGAAGAAGAAGAAGAAAAAAAAACAGAAACTAAGATGAAAGTGAAGAAGAAGAAAAAGAAGAAATTTATAGATTCGATAAGGAATACAAATTGTCGGATGAGATTTTTAGGTTTGTCTTTCAGGTTTTACACGGAGATTTATTGTATTTTTTTCTTCACTTTTTTTTTTTCTACCTGAATTGGACAGAAGAAATCCAGGACTAGAAGAAGAAGACAACCAAAAAAAAAAAAAAAGAAAAGAAGCAACCAATTTGAAAAGAAAGAATTTTTATTGTTTTATTTATTTTTTTTTTTTTGGTTCGCACCTTACAAAATGGGTAAAAAAAAACAAGAAAAACAAAAACAAAAACACGAACATTTGTGAATTTGTGTAAAACAAGAAGTGATTTTTTTGTGTGTGTGTTTTTTTCTATCGTCCGTTTTGTCTCCTCTCTTTTTGTTATTATGTTTAGTCCTTAATTTTTTTTTTTTTTTATTTTTACTAAAATGAGCATCCACCGTATGTCTCTGTTTTTGTTTTTTTAAACTTCTGTTGTGGTTTATTCTTTTTTTTAACATTTTTATTACAAGAAAAAAATTTGTTTTTGTTTGTTTTTACTTCTTTTTTTTTTTTTCTTTCTTTTTTTTTGTTGTTGCTTTTTGGGCTTTTTTCACTTTTATTTTGTCGTTTTTGTTGAATTTATATTACGATATTTATAGAAAACAAAATCAAATCACAATATGAATATATTTTATAGATAACAACAACAACAATACTCACATGAAAAAAAAAAGATAAAGAAGAAGAAGAAGAAGAAGAAGAAGAAGAAGAAGAAGAAGAAGAAAATGAAAAACAAAAATTCTTACGATATATTGGCAATAAAGTAAAGTATCTGTAGTTGTAGATACGTGACTTAGTATGCGATTAATTCGACTTATATGCAGGAATTATTTGGTGAGCAATTGATGTGATTATGACGCGATATTTAAGAAATATGTCTCGATTGTTTTAATAAAATTCATTAAAAGAAAATTATTATAATCAGGTGGAAAATTATTTAAAGATATTTTCTTTTGTTTTTGGTTCAATTAAATTCATCACTAATTATATGTAAATTGTAGGATAAACCGTAATGATTGTTTGTTAAATCTTTGCAAAGAGTTGTTTGGTTTTTGTTGTTGTTGTTGTTGTTGTTGTTGTTGTTGTTGTTGTTGTTGTTGTTGTTGTTGTTGTTGTTGTCATCATCAAAAAAATTGAAAATTAAATTGAGTTAGAAAGAAGTGAATAAGATAGATAAGCGATTACGTAAATATGTATAGATGTATGCCTGTGTAGTGTATAGAAAACAAAAACAAAAACAAAAACAAATTGTTTACCAAACAAAGAAAAAGAAAAAAAAAAAAAAATTCTTTAATGTAGGTTACGGATTGTATCCATTACTTTCTCTCTCTCTTTCTCTCCTTCTCTCTTTCTCTCTTTATGTCCTTCTCTGTCTCTCTCTCTTTCTCTGTTTTGCCTATATACATTTCCTTATGTAGGTAAGTATATTATAATATGCACGTAAATAGGGGTGAAAATATTCTATGAAAATAAAATGAAAATGAAAATGAAAATGAAAAAAAAAAAAAAGAAAAAAAGAAAATACGTATATTCTCGTACAATATAGATTTTCCTTAATAAAAAACCAATACATTTAAATAAAAATGCAATAAATTCGTTTTCTTTACCAAAAAAAAAAAAAACAAACAACAACAACAAAAAAAAGACGACAATGAAAACAAAAACAAGAAAGAGACAGAGATAAGGAAATATTTATTTATTCAAATTTATATAAATAAAATATTCAACTTTCTATAAAATGAAGAGGAAAGAAAAAAAAATTATTATTGGGAAAAATTGTGGAAAAAAATTTTTCTTTTTATTTATAAGACGAAAAAAAAAAAAAAAGAAAATATGTACGATTGGATTATAAAGTTAAAGAAAATTTTCTTTGATGCTAGTTTTTTTTTTTATTTCTGTTTTCCCCTCTCTTCTCTTCATCGTCTTCTTATATTTATTAATAATATATGGTGGTATAGAGACAGAGAGAGAGAGAGAGAGAGAGAAGGAAAAACAGTGAAAAGAATCTTCAACATTGTAGCTGGTTATTATGACGATAAATTTAAAGTAAAAACAAAAAAAAAACAATGAGTTTTTTTACAAAATTTTCACCTACAACTTGTAAGAAAAGGATAATTTTTGAATTTTGTGTTTTGGGCAATCATGAGTGTTGGATGAAATTCATGTATTTTACATACAAATATGGAAAAATATTTTACAATATAAATTTCTTAAACATATTTTAGTTGTTTTTTTAATTTTACTTTAATTTGTTTTTACGTTTATATTTATTCGATGACCCTTCAACTTTATCTTTCTTCCATTTATCTCTCTCTCTTTCTCTCTTCTGTCTTTCTCTTACTATCAATACAAAATTAACAAAAAATTTAAATTTCTGTTTTATAAATGCTTAAGGCAATTAAAACAAAACATTGCATTTACTTCGTTGAACGTATTAATTTCTAAACAACAACGAACAGAAACAAAAACAACGAACAGAAACAATAACAATGAACAGTACCAACAACAATGTTCAAAATCAAAAAACAACAAATAAAATAAACAACAAAAATCAAACTTTACCAGAATTGTACAAGGGTCAAAAATGAAATATACGAAAAGATAAAGTTTTACTTTTCTAATATTCAATTTATTTCCATATATTTTTACCTCTACACTCCACACTCCGCATTCATTCCGACACACAAATATGATTAAAACAAAAATACCAAAAACCAAAATTCCTACAATAACACATATTAAATCACTCAAAACTGAAAGTATAAAATTCGTAAATTTCAAGAAGTCCAATGAAATATAGTCTTAGACAGAAAAATCAATATAATTGAATTGAAAAAGAAAAAAAAAAAAAAAAGAGAGAAAAAAAAGAGAAAACAGAAAATAGATAAAAAAAAATGATCTTAGAATTTTTTTTTTTTTTCGCCAACACTTCATAAAACGTGTACACACACACACTAACACTAACACACACACTTAAAAAAATAAAAACATATGTTTGTCATAAGTATCCGTGTATGTACTTTACCACTCTGTATCAATTCTAAATTATATCCAATAACACGTATCTGTACCCTATCCAATTTTTCTTGTATTCATCTTTTCTTCTTCTTCTTCTTCTTCTTTTTCTTCTTGTATTTTTTTTTTTGCTGCTGCTGCTGCTGCTGCTGGTTGGCATATTCTTCCCCGCACTAAAATAAAAAATACAAAAAAAAAAAAAAAAGAAGAAAATAAAATCAAATAGAAAACGAAAGACACGAATGGAAAAAAAAAAATAGCAGAAGAAGAAGAAGAAGAAGAAGATGAAAACTTATTTTGCCTTAATCTTATCTAAATAAATAATAAATTTTCAAATGACCTGACAGCAAGAAAAAAAAAACATTTCAAAAAAGATTTTCTGTTGTTGTTGTCCGGTGTTTGTTGTTGTTGTTGTCAAGTGTTTGTTGTTGTTGTTGTTATTATTTTCGTATCTTCCTTAAACTAACGAAAATCGAGTAAATACAAAAGTTGAATTTCTTTTTTAATTTTATTTTTGTTTTTGTTTTTGTTTTTATGTTTTCCTCTTTTTTTTTCCTTTTTAAAACAATATACGAACTTTCTAGTTTTTTTGTTGTTGTTGTTTTTGTTTTTCACACATTCCAAAAAACAACAACAACAACAAGTAAAACTAACAAAAAAATATCGACTCATCCACAATGAAACATCTGTATCGTATCTATGAGAAATGATAAAATGAAGTATCCAAAATATCTTATAAGAAAGAAGAAGAAGAAGAAGAAGAAGAAGAAGAAGAAGAAGAAGAAAAAGAAGGATCCAAAATATCTTATATAAGAAAGAAGACGAGAATAGTAAAATTGATGATGTTGAAATAGGCGTTTATAAGAATATCCACCCTCCTGTTGCACAAAATCCTTCTTCTTCTTTTTTTTTTTTATCTTTTTTTCTTTAAATATATTCCGACATAACATTGCATACAGTCTCTTTCTGTTCTACCTTCTTTTTTTTCTTCTTCTTCTTCTTCACATCTTCCTTCACGTCTTTTTCATCTTGTGTTCTTCTTTCGTTCGTCTTTCGATTTTATTTTAAAGCAAAAAAAAAAAAGGAAAAAGAAAAATTTATTTTTATTTTTTATAAATTCAAGTCACAGGACCCCGGAAAAGGATGTGTCTTTAAGATTCCACTCACAGCAAGAAGAAATAAAACGGAGAAGAACAAAATGTAATTTGATATTGTTGGATTTTTTTTTTTTTTTTCTTTTTTCTTTTCAATTCTTTTTTTTCTGTTTTCTGTTTTCTTCTTAGTTTTTTTCTTCATCGTCTTTTCACAGGTTTTAAAACTCACAAGTTGTCGTGTGACAACACATCTTCATATATTTTTTTTTTTTAAATAAAAAAAAAAATCCACCCCCGACACAAAAAAAAAACGAAGAAGAAAATTTTAAATTGAATTTGTTAGATTCTCTCTCATATCGTTTTCTTTCTCTTCACTCTTACTTTTACTCTCTTCACATACTATAAATTATAATACGTCACGTACTAAGTTCTCTCTCTCTCTCTCTCTCTCTCTCTCTCTCTCTCTCTCTCTCTCTCTCTCTCTATTTTTTGTCCATATACATTTTTCTATGTTCAAATGGAAATTGTATAATTTTTGTTGTTGCGTTTAAACAAAAAAAAAATCAAATCATTTTAATCTCTCTCTCTCTCTCTGTCTGTCTCTTCCTCTCTAACAGCTGTTTCAATTCATAACAGACACAGAGACAGAGCAATAGAAGAAAAATAATTGATAGAATTTTCATATTTTTCTTTAGAAATTTCTTTTATGAGTCAAAAAATTAATCAATTTTTTAAACTTTAAACTTTGAACTTTGTAAAATCATTTAAATTGTACGATAATTTAAATTATTGATGTAACGGTAAATAGCAACAAATGAAAATTTATAAGAATAAATATTTAATTCTGCAAATATATATTTTTTCTTTTCCCTGATATTTTAAAGTTTAAAATTAAATTCATTATAATAAAAATTATAACTTAAGTACACAAGTGAGGTGTGAGAAACGGTTCAATTGGATTACCGTATATAAATTGAACTTTTGGTTTAGATTTTACCAACAGTTTTTAACCTCAAAGTCATTTATTACAGATGGTAAATATTTTATAATAAATTCTAATGTAAATCTACAGACAAATTTATAAACATAATAATTATACGCAATTACACTACAGATAGTAAAAATTACGGGGGTAGCGGGTTTTTTTTTTATGATTTCGGTGAATATGAATTTGTAAGTGTTCAGTTTAAATTTATCTAATTTTGTGTGAATATATTTTTGGTGTGTCGTTTATTTTTGTAACCGGTTTAGCGTTCAATGGGTTTTATTTACATTGAAAACATTTCTTTTAGTAAATTTAAAAATATTATAATAAAGAAAAAAACAAAAACAAACAAAAAAGCAACAACACAAAAATATTGTTACATCAAACAAACAAAAACAAAAAAAAAAACATCAAAACAGTGAACAAAGAGAAAGAGAAGAAAAATAAAAAAATAAAACACAACCATTATTCACGACATGACGACTATAACCCCCCTCCCCCTCCCCCATTTCTTCTTACTCTGTTCTGCAACTGAAAAAAAAAACAAAAACAAAAAAAAAACACCACCCACAACTTCTCAGTTTATTCCTTTTTTTTTTTTGTTGTTGTTGTCTTTATCCATCATTTTCTATGTACTGTTATAAAATGAAAAATCAAAAAAAACGAAAAAAAAAAACAGAGAAGAAAAATAATAATAAAGGAAAAAGTAGGAAGGAAAAATGGACAAATAACGGGAAAATAAAATAAAAAAAAAAGAAGAAGAAGAATAAAAACATGTATGTCATCTCTTTCTCTACGTGTGATTGTCAAAAACATTTGTTGCTTTTACCATAATACTTAATTTGGATAAAAAAAACAACAACAACAACAATAACAATGACAACCAACACGTTACAACAATAACAATTACAAAAACAAAACATGAATTTATTTTGTTAAAGTTAAAATTAAATGCAGGGTTGTAAAACAATTTTTAATTTTCAATCATTTTATTCTTTGTCTTTTATTGTGTTTATTTGATTAATTAAAGGTGAATTGGTAAAAAAAAATGTGTAGAATATTGGGATGTCATTGGGATGTGTTTAGTAAAAAATCATTTCATCGAAATTTCATAAAAAAATTATTACTGCGTAATTCATTTTTAATCATTTATTATTAAATAAAAACTCAAAAGAAAAATCTGTTTATTTTTCTATAAGAAAAAATAAATGTCTTGGTACACATTTTTTTTTGTCATTATTAAATGAAAATTTAACAAACAACAAAACGTTGAACTTGAAACCAATAAAATTCGACATTCGACATAAAAAAATAACATTAATTTTATTAAGGAAGTTTGAACTTACGTTTTTTATTGGTCTTTTGCATGTTTGTTAAAAAATAAGAAGAGAAATTTTAAATGGGTCAACGTACCATAACAAATCCAATGATTCTTTTCCTAAAGTCATTTATAGTAAATAAATTTCTTTTCCTTTTTTTTCTCTTGTCTTTCCTTTTTAAGTTTATCATCCCTTTATTTTCCATGCGTAAATGTTTTTTTTTTGTTTTCTCTTCCTATTTTATTTTACTTCTCTTGTCTATGCAAAAAAAAAAAAAAACGAAAGGGATGATATGAAAAATACAAGTGACAGAGTTAGAATGAGAAAGATAGATAGATAAAGGATTTGTGTAACAAACCAACGTTCAATTCAAGTGGGGATTAGTTTAGATTAGTCATCAAACAAAGATCTAGTAAATTATTGTCTATTATAAAATGTTAGCGGGTGTTAAAAATTTTTTCATTTCTTTGTTTTGCACACACACACACCCCTTGTAACACACACCCCTTGTCATCATTCGCATATGTATATATGCTGATAATACCCATCTATTATTATTTTTCCACCCTTATTTTATCTTTTTATCCCCAACCACCCCTCAAATATTCTCTTTTTTTTTCACTCACTTTCATTCTTTCATAAATACAAAACGTTTGGGTGGCTGCCGCATATGAAACACGTTTTTTTTTTTTTTTTCACTCTCATTCTCTTCTCGTACACTTCTATAAACTCTCATTTGGAAAATTATTTATTTCAACAGAAAAGACAAAAAAAAAAAAAAAAAAGAAAGAAGAAGAAGAAAACAAAACAAAACAACAAAGAAAATGGAAAAAGGTGAAAACCATGAAAAAGACGGAAAGAATAAAATTATTTTTTTCTTTTCTTTTAAAAATTTTACAATGATTGGATGATTTTATGGTAACTTATGCAATTATTTAAACATATTCACATACACAATGATGGTAATATATTAAATGAATACACACACACACACATACACATAAGGACAATACAAATAAATATTCATATGAATACACACACACACACATATATATATATTAAAATGTGTGTGTGTGTGTGTGTGTTTGTGTGTGTGTGTAAGGAAGTGTTAAATCTCTAGAGATTTTTACAATTTTATTGTTATATAAGTACGTTTATTATATTTTAAGATGAAAAATATAGAATAAAAAGAAGAAAAAATTTTATAATGTAAAATGAGGTAAAAAAAAAAGGGGATTCGTATAGGGTAGAATTTCTATATGAGATTGTTAAAAATATTCAACGTATACCTACACAGTAAGGGATAGATTTTTATAAGAGAAATATAACATAAGGATTATAATCGTAAAGTATTACGAAAAAGACAAAAAAAAAAAAATAGAAAGAAAAATACGTTCATTTTCATATTAGAAAATAATAATAAAAATTAATTATTAATGGAAAATGATTTTCGTTTGTATCTTTCTTCTGTTGTTGACACATGTTTCTTAATTTGTATATTTTATAAAATATAAACATTGTTCCATCTATACAACATTGAAGAGGTTACTTCTGCATTGTGTTGCACACACACAAACACACCAATATAAACTCAACAGTCACACACTTTAGTTGCTTTTGCAATTCACGTGTTCATTGTATTATAATTATTATGCTGATTATGATGATGATTCCTTATATTTATATTTTTTGTTCTTAATTTATTTTCTGTAATACGTCTTATACATAGTTCACATCAATCTATAATAATATTTCAATTCACCCATTCTATATTCAACTTTTACTGATCTACCATATCTGTTCTTTATCCCCTTTCTTCCTGTGTCCTTCTACCACATACAACAAAATAAAAAAAAAACCATCATAAATCTGTAGTTAAGTTCTGTTCTTATACTTTTGTTATTGTTAAGGTTATCAAGGTTAGAATAAAATATATACAATTTTTCTCTCTCTCTCTCTCTCTCTCTCTCTCTCTCTCTCTCTCTCTCTCTGTTCCTTTAGATGTTTTTCTACTTCTTCTTCTTCTTCTTCTTCTTCATTTTCATTTCATTCTTATAATATTTATTTATAAGTAGAAGAAGAAGAAGAAAGAAAAAAGGAAGAAAAAAGAAAAAAGAAAATCATAATAGTAGAGGCATTATTTAGATTATTTCTATTTTGTTGTTATTGTTGAGATTTTTCTTTTTTTCTTTTTTTTTTTTTTTTGTTGTACCAATAAAATTAGAGGAAGAATAAAAAAAAAAAAAAAAAAAAAGAAAAAGAAGAAAACTCTACACAAATGAAAATATACAAATGAAAATATAGAAATTTTTTTTCTCGTTTTTTTTTTCTTTCTTTCTTTCTTTCTTTCATTTATTGAGGAAATTCTTCTTTTTTTTTTATCGTTTTTCTTTCTTTTCTGATAAAAAAAAAATACAAATAAAAAATATATTCTTTTTTTTTCTGCTTTCTGTACATATAAAATTGGATAAAAGCATAGAAAGAATCCTAATCCAATATTTTTTTATCCTTTTTTGAAAAAAAAAAAGAAAAAAAAAAAGAATATTTTCTTCTTCTTCTTCTTCTTCTTCTTCTTTCTTTTATATCCTATTGATTTGTATTACTTAAAGGTTTACGGGTGGTATTTTTTTTTTTTATTTTGGGTGATGTATATGTTTGATGAATGCATGTGTATTGGTGTATTTATTGAGAGGGGTGGGGTGGGGGGGTAAAGGTATGAGTAGAAGTGGTGGTGATATAGAAGGTTAACGGATAAAGAGTTTTTTTTTATATATTTTTATTTGTAGATAATAATGTAAAGAGGATGAGGTTAGAAGTATATTCACATTCTTCAACTTGTTTCTGTCTGTCTATATTTTGTTATGGTTTGTTGTGTCTATGATGTGTGTATCTTCTTGTATACCCATTTTTATATACATACACACATATTGTATATGGTAATGTATTTGTGTGTGCTTTTGGTGTTATGTTTTGATTGTATGTGTGTGTGAGTGTGTGTGTATATATATATATATATTATGATATTTTTGAATGGGAAAGAAAAAAATGTCTAACATTAAATAGGAGATTGAATGCTTCCTGCTTCTCTACTTTATTTATCCATCATCCTATAAGAGTGAAGAGAAACTCATTCGACATTATATTTTTTTTACCGATTTTCTTTTTTTTTTCTCTCTATATTTGATAAGGAAGGAAAATAAAAGAAAAACGAAAAAAACGAAAAATAGTAAATAGAAATATAAAGAAAAAGAAAAAGTCATACACACACACACACACACATACACACTAACACAGCGTCTCAAATACAAAAACGAAGAAAATAGAAGGTATATATTTATTAGAGGGTAAACAAGAGACAGAACAAAAATAGAAAAAAAAAGAAGTGGAAAAGGGGACGTAAAAAAAATATATATAAATGGGAAAATGGGAAAATGGAAAAAAGAGAAAATATTTATAAAAGAGAAAAAAAAAAATTATATTTTCAAGTGAAATATAAATATCTTTATAGATTCTGACTTTATAGAAACTGACTGACTTTCTATACGTCACCAACAGGTCATTTATATAGAAATACATTAAAAGAAAATAGATAAAAGTTTTTTTTTTTTTCCTTTTTGTAGATTTCTTCATTCAATCTCATTCTACTCCACATCCTACTGCCTATTCTACTGAACATTTTCTATGCTTTCGTAAGCGTGTAGAAGTTTCTTCTTTTTTTTTTTCTTTGTTTATTAAATCTATGAAATGAAATTGTGTCGTATATGTTTTTTTTTTTTATTATTTCTTTTAACAAAAGATATACATTTTACATTTATTCTTTTAAAGTACAAGTGACAAAATACTTATCACAAAAGAAACTAAAATACTAAGATAATTGTCAAGTATTTAGTGTCCATACTCATGATTTATTTTGAATCCAAATGTAAAAGCTTTAAATAGAATAATTTCTGTCTGTCAATGTATGTCGTCTTGAAGAATCGATAAAGGTATGATGAAGGTACCTTTCTATTAATAAAACAAAAATACAACAAATATATTGTTGCAGAATTTATTGTTAAGTTTTTAACGAAAACGATTTTTTATTTTTTAGTGTACAGAGTAACCAGCTCTGGACTTTATTTTTATTGCATTAATTATATATTTATCTTAAGCACAAAAATGCTCTTTGACATTTAAGAGAGTCTCTTAATAACTCTTAAGATGTTAATCTTAAGCTTGATAAGCAAATAATTAAGTTTAAATATTCAATTTAAAATTCTAAATATTTTCTTAACGACAGATAATTATTCTTCAGTCAGATCTTAATCTTAATTGAGAAAATTCATAGTTCGCACAATTTTCTAAGTATAGAAAATATTTAAAAAAATAAAAAAGGAAAAATCAAATTTTCCGGAAAATGTAAAGAGAGAGAGAACAAAACGTAACACAAAAACTCAAAATAAAAAAAAAATAAAAATAAAAATGAAAATGAAAATATAAAATCAAATCAAAAGAATGAATTCCAATATAAGATGTTATGGTGAAGAGGGGAAAAAAGAAGATATTATAAAGGAGAATGAGATGAGATGAAAGAAAAAATATATTTGCAGAGAAAAAAATTTAATCCAATAAATTATGCATAAGAATTCTATTGATTGGGTAATAAAACAGAACCTTCCTTTTTTTCTCCCCTTTTCTCCTCCATTTCTTCATCTTCTTCTATTTTAACCAGCAACCATCATTTTCCTTAACCCACCATATCTATACCATTCCACTTTTAAAAACAAAATAACAACAACAGCAACAACAACAGCAACAACAGCAACAACAACAAAACAGATGAAATTCTTGAACGTTTAGGTTTTTGAGATGAAAATCGTCGTATATAAATTCATCTTTATTTCAAATAGATTTTTCGTTGTTTATTGTTGTTGTTGTTATTATTCCTACTACCACAACATTTTCCGTGAAAATCCAGTATGGCTTTTCATCTTTATTTTCTATTATTATTTGTTTTTTATTGTAACTTTTATTTCACTTATTATTGTTGTCATTGCTCCGTTCTTGTGGTTAAAAAATTAGTTGAAGAGGGTAATTGATAGAAGAATCAGGTAAAAAATTGTTGAATAAAAAATTGAAAATGAAAATTGAAAATTGAAAATGAAAATTGAAAATGAAAAATAATATTAAGGCCACAGAGCAAAAATTTTATGAAAATAGAAAATACAGAAAAAAATTCAATGAAAACATGAAAATAATTTTTTTTTTGTTTTTTTTTTTAGGAATTTAAAATGTTTGAGTAGTTTTTTTTTGCATAAACACAGCTGACTTTTTTTCCGGCTATTTTTTGGGAGATGAAGAAGAAGAAATTTCATAAAACAAATTTTAATTTAGAAGGAAAATTAGAAAATAGAATAAAGAAATAAATTAATGATTGAATGATATTTAGTATAAACAGGTTGGTCTGATTAGGCAGGTTAAATTAAAAGTTCAGTGAAATATTGAATGTAACAAACTGAATATGACAGATTTTAAACAAATAATATTAATTGAATCTACTTTTGAACTCACTCACCACTCACCCCCAGTCCCCCCCCCCCCCATATACATTTTATTATCCTCCCCCTTTTACTTGCACTGCACTATGATTAAACGTCATATATTTTATTATTTATATAGAAATTTCCATCTCGTTTATTTTTCCTTTATATATATTTAATTTTTCCTCTTTTTTTTTTGTTTTTTTTTTTGTTATTACTTCTCTGCTCTTACCCTCATCTGTTGTTTTTTTTTTCTTCTGCCTAACATCCCCCCTTCATCTATATATTGTTCTTCTTCCTTTGTTTTTGACTTTAACTTTATCAAAGTAGGTATATTTTATATTGAATGAAGGAACCCGTTAGAGTGAAAGAGTAAAATAACAACAAAATAAAAATGGTTGTAAGTGAGAGAAAATGTATAGAGAACGTATAGAGTGTGTGAGAGAGAATATAAATGTATAGAAGAGAAACAGGAACAGTAACAACAATAACATAAGAGATATTATAGAAAGATATACGACGCATACCTATATATTTTACTAGGCAAACAAATAATTTTTCCGCACGACAATTTTATCTTTTATGTATTTTAACACTTTTCTTCTTTTCTTTTTTTTTTTTTCTCCCCCATTTTTCTTCTTTTTTTTTTCCTGTTTTCCTTTATTTTCTCTTGCTCCGTTTTTTTTTTTTTCTTTTGCTTTCTCATTTTCCTTGTGCGTTTTATTTTTTATTCTTTCATTCTTTTGTTGTTTTCTTTGTGTAACGTTTTGTTAGGGGAAAATTTTTTTTTTTTCGTTTCGTTTTTTCCATTTTTCCTTTTTTTTGTTTCGTTTTTTTTTTTTTTTTTGGTTTTTGTTGCTGTTTCTGGTACAATTTTTGGTTGGTTTCTGGTTGGATTTTAAAAGTTGATAGAGGTGACAAAAAAAAGTGTGTAGGTATATTTTGTGTGTGTGTGTATTTAATATTTTGCCAGCTTCGTGTATCAGTTTGATATCACAACAACAACAACAACAACAACAAAAAAATCTTTCCTTTTCTTTTCTTTTCTTTTCTTTTCTTTTCTTTTCTTTTCAATTTCTTTTCATTTTATTTCTGTTACTCTTTCACATCTTTTGTAAAATTCGTAAAGTTGACTCTAAAGTCAGTGGATAAATATAAAAAAAAAATTTAAGTTTTCGCTCATTCACATTTTCTTTCAAAATTTTCGGTTTTCGTTCCGTTTTTTTTTTTAACCAAACCGGAGATAAAATTGAATAAACCAAAAAAAAAATAAATTAAAAGTAAGATCAAAACAAAAGCAACAAATGTAACAAAACAAATCAAATATGAAAATAGGAAAATTTCTCTCTCATACACAATACATAATAATTTTCCGGGTTTTTTCCATAAATATTTGTCTGTTTATTTGTATGTTTGTTTGATTTAGATTTAAGAAATTGTCAAAAACAGAGTATGCATGAAAAATAAGATAGGAATAAAATACAAAAACAACAAGCAAACATTACAAACAATAAAAAGAAAAGAAAGAGAAAAAGAGACAAAGAGAAAAAAATGAATATTAGAAATTTTAAACCAAAAAAAAAAACAACAACAATATTCCAGTTTTTTCTGGTCATCTAATCTCTACAACATTTTTCCTTTATTTGCTTCCGTTATATTTGTTTTTGTACTTTTTTTCTTCTTCTTTTGATTGCAAAAAAAAAAAAAGGGAAAACAACAACAAAAAACCGCAACTTGACTGCGGCAGAGTGTCAGCAGCATCCATACTACTCGTCTCTTAACTTGTTTGTTTGTTTATTTTTTTTTTTATTTTTCCCCTTTTGTTTCTCCTTTCCTTTTTCCGATGTGGAAAACTGTTGCTTGGATACGATTTTTCTTCTTTTCTTTTTTTTTGTTTAACCATTTTTCTCATTTGATTATTGTTGTTGTTGTTGTTGTTGTTGTTGTTGTTGTTGATGTAATGATAAAGAAAAATATGTTCTATGTTGCATGTCCTAACGTTTGTTCCTTTCAATTTTATAGTCGAATTAATGATCGATTTATGATGAAAGATTAAAAATGATGAATGTGTGTGTGTCTGTGTGTGTGTGTGTGTGTCTATATAAAATGTTAATATAAATGCAGACATGTGTATAATTATTATGTGTAAAAAAAAAAAAAAAGAAAATAGGGAAGAATATAAAATGTGTACAGGGTGAAACCAAAAGAGGGATGCAGATAAAGAAAAAGTTATGGAAAAAATATTAGAGAACAAAAGGGAAATGCACATTACCAATAATAATAATAATAATAAACTATTTGTCCTTAATAATATGTTAATCTTAACATAAACATGAATGTGTGCCTGTGTGTGTGCCTGTGTGTGTGTGTGTATATATAGGATAATGTTATTCTGGTCCTATATACAATTTCACCTTTAATAATCATATGTGTGAACTGTGAGAGTTGTGTTGAATAACGTTAAGGTGTCCAAATTATTCAGACATGATTAGATAAATTTTTCAAATATTTATATTGAAAAAAATTTACATGATTCTCATGTAAGACTTACAAGTTTTCAAGTTTTTCTTTTCCCCGTTTTCTTTTCAAGTTTTTCCGTTTTGTTTTAATTGTTATAAAATGAGGGGGTAAAAGAAAAACAATTAAAAAGTTATGATCGTAAAATTTAATAAATCATAATCAAATCTATAACGATCAAATTTTCATTTTTTTTTTATTATTAAAGATTAAAAAACGATAAAATATAAAAAGTATCGTAACTTTAATATCAACATTTCATCATTTTCATATTATGAAAAATTATGGAAAATAATTTTCTCATAGTTTTGATTTGATTATAAAGTTTTTTTTCTTATCTACAACAAATTACAAATTACAAAAAAAAAAAAGTGAATAATTAAGAGATGAAATATTACAACGTTGATGATTTTTCGATCACAACTAAAAGGGGGCGAAAGGAGGTATAAGGGTGAATTCTATTTATTTTTTATATATATTTTTTTTTCTATATAAAAGGAGAAATATCAATGATAATGAACATTAAAATAGATTAGGAAAGGAAAAAAGAAAAAGAGATTTTCTTCCTATTAGAAAATAAAAATAATTATTTTCACTTTACTTGGCCTGTTAGTTGTCGTTACACGTTTTATTAGATTGATGTAGTTAGACAGCCAAAAATGTGTAGTGAAAAGACAAACGATAGAGGTAAAGAGAAAGAGAGAGAGGGAGAGAGATAGAGAGAGAGACAACAAAAAAGACGCATATGGATTCAATGATGCAATTTATTTTAACTTGAGGAAAATCAAATAAGAATATCAGCTGTTACACATACACAACCCAATTTAATTCAAATAAATTAAATATGAAAGGAAAATTAGAATAACGTTTTTCTTATTCGTTCTTACTCATTCTACTACACAGTAAAAGAAAAACAACAACAACAACAAAAAAACACAAAAGGAAAATTGTAAATAATAAATTTAATTAAAAAAAAAAAGGGACCACTAAATGAAAGATAGAAAAGATAAATGCCATAAGTTAAAGAGGAAAAGTGAGACAGGGACAGAAATATTTACATGCATGATCGTGTGGTTTTTTCGTCATATATATTTTTTTTTTGTTTGTTTATTTGTTAAATATTTAAACAGCCTGAAGTTTCTCTAATCTCATCCCCCTTGGTACATATCAATTTATATATTTCTGTTAGTCTGTTTGTTGTTTTTTATTTTAGTTTTTTTCTCATTCTATTTTTCTTTAGATTTTCCAAAAAAAAAAAGATTCTTTCACCACAAGCTCATCATCTCTTCCCCTACATTTGTCAGACGTATATAATCCACCTTCAAACGTCTATACATTTTTTCATCATTTTACCTTGCCATTGTATTATTGCACATTCTTTTATTTCAACATTCCTCATTTCCTATTTTTTCTTTATCTGCTTCTGATTCGTCTTTTTTCTTAATTTTCTTTTCATTTTCTTTTTCTTCCTTTTCTTCTTCCTTTTCGTCTTCCTTTTTCATTTTCTTCTCTTCTTAAACTCCCTAATGGTTATAAGAAGAAAGAACATGACGTTGTCATAGTAAAAGTAAAGAGACAAAACATTTATTATAAATTTCTTCTTCTTTCCTTTTTTAATATGAAAAAAGAAAATCAAAAAAAAAAAAAAAGTTGTACGAGTGGAAAAGAGAGAAGAAGAAAAAAAAATGAAGAGAAAAAAAGAAAACATAAAATATAAAGTTTTTTGCTTTTTTTTTTGTTTTTAGCAGAAGAAAATCAAAATGAAAAAAAAAAACTCACACATGCACACACACACACACACTCATATAGTCGAACAACGGGACGAATGAATATGTATTTATTTCACGTATAAAGAGACTGAGAGTCTGAAAGAGAGAGTGAGAGAAAGAGACCGTGAAGTCACCGGATAAGACAGAGTAAAAATATTTTTTAAACTAAAAAGTAACGGGTAATATACAATTTTTATAGACATAAATTTTTTTTTATATGTTTTCGACAGGATAATATTAAATTATATAATCCTTTCATTTTGTTTTTCCGTTTGAATTTGTTAAATCAAATTCCAAACAACGTGGGTTTGTCATAAGGGTGGAATGATGTAGGTAGAGAAGGGTGGTGGGTGTATATGTGAAACAGTGAAAAGAAAATAATTTACATGGAAAATTACATTTTTTTTTTGTTGCTATTATATTCTTCTGTTCTTCGTGTTTTACTTCTTATTCTTTTTTATTGTTGTTGTTGTATTCATCTTGCTGTTTATCCTCTTGTTTTGTCCTTGTCGTCATTGGCTTTTTTATTCCAATTTTGTTTTTGTTTTTGGTTTTTGAGAGGGGTTGTTTGCTCAACATGTTCTGTGTGTGTGTGTGTGTAATGTGTTACTGCTGCTGCTTGCTGTTGCTGTTGCTGTTTCAAACGAGAGGGATGATATATTTTTTTTTATTTTAATGAAAAACAAAATTACTATTTAATATATCGTTGTCTCGTGATTAGAGGGGATTTTTTTTCATTTCTGTTTTTTGTTTTTCTCTCTTTCACATTTCTTGTTTTTCATTTAGTTTTTTTTTTTTTTTTTATTCTTCTTTTTCACTTTTTTGTCCCTCAACATTATATTATATGTGTGTTGTTGTTATTGTATTTGTTGTTGTTGTTTTCCCTATGGATTATTGTTAACTTTGACTGTCTGTTTTATGTTATATATTTTTATTGTTTTTGTTGTTCTAGTTGTCTCTGTGTATTGTCTTCTTCCACCTGATCTAAAATATTGTTTTTGTTTTCTTCTTATTTTTTGTTAGAAGCTAAATTGTGCGTGGACCGAACAAAAAAAAAAAAGAGAAAAGAGGACCAACTGTATAGCTTTGTTAGAATTAGAATTAGAATCTATAGAGAGAGAGATAAAATATGTTTGTACGTTTGCGTATATATGAGAAGGAATGGGGGGTTATGTAGTTTGGTGGGTTGGTTTTTTTTTTATTTTTTTCCTCATTTTTTCCCTTTTTTTTTTTTTTTTTGAAGAGAAAATTGCAAAATAATGCGCGGGAAATCATCGGCATAGTAACTATCTAATCAGTTATGTATGAATTGGGAATTTGGGAATATTCTATAGATATGTATGTATATTTAGAATGGGTAGAGAGTGAGAGAGAGAGAAAGAGAAAGAGATATAGATAGAGCAAGAGAGTTTGTAGGAGAAAGAGTGGTTTGAAAAGTTAAATAGAAGGAATGAGCTTTGAAGTAGGTATAGAATTGTGTGTGTGTGTGTGTGTCTGGTATATGTGAGACGTGGTTGTTAGGTAGGAAATAAAATAAAATATAATATTTCGTCCAAAAAAAAAAAAAGTGTATGAGTCTGAGAGAAAAAAAAAACAGTTACACTTGACTGATTTTACTGATATTACATATTTTTCCAACATTTTTTTTTTTCATTTTCATTTTCATCATTTTTGATTTGGTTTTGGTTTTTAGCTATTTTTTTTTTCTTTCTTGTTTTTTTTTTTTTTATTTCTGTTGCTTGTTTGTATTTTTTATTTTCAGAATAAAAAATGTTAGCCGATATTCAACTAACACCATACCACTGCTACAAAACGTCATAGAAAGAAAATATGTGAAAAATGGAAAAATACGAGAGAAGAAGAAAGACATGACAATAAATGGTATTACTGTATTTGTGTGTTATTTGTATATTTGCAGTTGTCATATATGGAAAATGAAAATGTTATAAAAGTAATGAAAATAAAATATATAAAAAAAAATAATAATAAAACCCAAAATGAAGGGATTCTTGATGGATGAATATAAAACTAGAAGAAGAAGAAAAAGAAAACATACATATAAATACAATACAGTTAAAGTATAACAGAAACATCTACATGCTCGCTCAAATGTAAAAGATAAATTAGGTTTGAGAAAATTGATGATATATTCTTGTAGAATAATTCAGGATGTGTTACAATAATATAATAATAAAAAAAAAATCAAAGTATAAGATTAAATTCATAATTAATTCATATTATATAAATCCATAACATATGTGTGTAAATTGTGTGTGTGTGTATGTTCGTGTTCATTTTTCTTAATTTTCTTTCCTATGGACGTTATACTTCATAATAAAATATATTTTTTTATGGTTATCTTAAATCAAATCGGTATAGATACAAATAAAAAAGCTTCACCGAAAATACATCAAAATAATTTTATTCTTATAATTCTTAAATATTCAATGATTTTAATTTATTAGAATTGTACGTTTTAAACAAAACACAATACATATATAGATAATAAAGAACGACTTTAAATGACATCCCTTCCCCCAAAAATTCACCCACTATTAATTCATCTAAAAAATATTGTTGCATTCTGTTATAAGAAATCATATTTTACTTATGCGCTTTATTTGTATCTTTTCGTTTTCAATTTCTATCTCAACGTAGTACATTATTTTGTGTGCCGGTGTGCGTGTTGTGTGTGTGTGTGTGTGTGTATATTATTACTCTAAACTTGAAAGTCTTATAAACTAATCTTCGCGTATAGAGAATTTTTCTGAATTTTCCTTTTGTCTCTTATTTCTTTTTGGTTTCTTTTCCTTTTCCTTTTTTTTTTTTTTTCTTTTTCTTTTTCTGTTTCTTCTTATTTCTCTTAGGTCTCAGCTGTCACAATTTAAGATTACAATATTTCAATAAATTTGTTTTTTCTTTTTTTTTTTTTTTTCCCCATTTCTTTTTATTCATTTAGTTCGAGAAGCGAGAAAATTATATTCGAACTTTTCTGTTGTTTGTTTGTTGTTCTTCGTTCTTATTAGTTTCTTTTTCTTTTTTCTTTCTTTTTAGAGAGAAAATTATATTGTTGTTGTTGTTGTTTTCGGTTTGGATTATTTTTGTTTCGTATTACCTAGTTTGTTTTTTTTTTCCTTTTCTTTTTACTGTTTCATTCTTCTTCTTTTTCTTTATTTTACTTCTTTTTTTTTTTCCTTTAAATTTTTGTACAAAAATTATTCAAATATTATTCAGTAAAATAGATTTGTAACTTGTCCTAATAATATAATCATATTGTCTTTCTCTCACTCACACACACAGACACACTTTCTCTGTTGATCTCATCATCTCAACCATCTCATCATCCCTATCACATTATATGTTCCATTTTTTTTAAAGGTAAAACAAAATAATAAAAATCTGTAGAAGAGAAAATTTTTTATTATTCATTTTTAAAGTTTTAAGTTTTTTTTTTTAAGAAATTTTTTAAGCGAAGTAAAATAATATGCAAATAAAAAAATGTTTTTACCGACCACATTGGGAGCATGGCAACGTGCTGGCGTTTGGAGCGGGGGAGGTACCGAGTTCGAATCTCGATCGAGGTGGGATGGAATTTGGCCGGTGTTTGGCGGCAACCCAAGGTTTTTTAACCGAACGATTCTTCTTAGGAAATCTAGTTAGTTTTTAACTAACTAACCAAAAAAAAGTTAAATGAAAAAATAAATTATTGTAAAATAAATTCGTAATAGAGAATAATTACAAATATTAGAATGATGGAAAATTTATATTTATGATGAAAAAGGAAAGAAAAAAAAAATTATTTTTGAATTAATTAAAATATTTTAAAGAAAATTTCGTTACTTTTGTCTTTTTGTTTTTTTTTTTTTGGTTGGTGAATTTTGTTGGTATACGTTAATAATTGTTAATTGTAAAAAAAAATGTTATTTATCACATCATTGACACTGTACATTGGGTTACATTCAAAGTATTGTTCATTTAAATTTAAAAAAAAATCTATTAGAGAAATCCAACAGAGATCCTTAATAATAAATAATAAATTTCATCAACTTACCCGGAAATTATTCCCGATCGACATGGACACACCGCCAAATTAATATAATTTCAACATTTATTACAAGTAATGTTAATTATTTTACCTGACCGGAGAAATTTGATTAAATTTTTAACTTTTCTTTAATTCTAATAATTCATCACGTAGTTCCCATTTCCATCCAATAAATACTCACAGAGTCACATTAACAACTTTGTGTGACTTTATAAAGAAAATTTTCTTTATTTCCACAAAAAATATACAAAATATGAAAACAAATGAAATCAAGGAAAACTTTACCACATTTTGAATAAAAAATACAATTTAAATAAAAAAAAAATATTTCCTATTTTCTTATTTATTTTCAATCTTAAATTCACGTTATAAAATTTTAATTCTTTTCCCAACGCATCAAATAATAATAACAACAACAACAACAACAACAACAACAACAAAAAGCCACAATATTCTGAAATAGGACGGACATATGAACATATTTTAATTGCTTATTTTCTCTTCATTTACTGCCATAAGTTAGTGTGTGAGTATGTACGTGTGTGTTTATGCGTTTGTGTGTGTGTGTGTGTGTATGTTTGTGTGTGGCCATTTTTGGGATAAAAAGAGGCAAATTATGAAATATAGATTTCATCTATTATTCAGTTTTTTTCTTTTTGTAGAAAGAATTATTAAGGGGAAATTCATTAATGAAAATTTATATTTTATTTCTCTGGCAAAAAAAAAAACAACAACAACTATTTAGATTTTTAAGTAAAAGATGGAAGTCGGAAAAGATTCAGATATAAGAAGAAGTAGACGAAGAATAGGTTGAATTAAATATTTATTTATTTCTGTTTTTCTTTCTTTGTTTAAATTTCGTTTATTTTCGTGTAATTTTTAATTTTCTTTTGTTGGTTGACTGAAGAAAAAAAAAAAAAAACACGAAACAGAAATTTCTATAAATTTTCCAATTTTCCGATAGCATAACTTTTTTTTTGTTTTTATTACACACATAAAAAAGAAATAATAATGGAAATTGTATGACGAGACGATGTCTCGCATCAAACACAGTTTTCAGTAAATAATTTTCGACAATAAAGTTAGCATTTGTTGTTGTTTATAGATATTGGTTGTTTTTTTTTTTGTTCGTATTAGTGTGTATATGTGTGTGGGTTTGTGTATGCGTGTGTGCGTTTGACTGCGAGACTCTCTCTCTCTCTCTCTGTCTCTGCTCAATCTGCTCCTCATCCAGGTTTAATATTAAATCATAGAAACAAATCATAGCAAAATTTTGGTGTGCAGAATATTCTGTGAATGAATGAAAGTGAATATCAATTTAAAGTTTTTTTTTTTCTTTTTGATGAAACAAAAAATAAACGTTTTTCCATGCTTTGTCTTTTTTTCTTTTTTTTTTTTTGATTCTATAATTTATCTGAATTCATTGATTTTTCACTCTCTTTGTTTTCCTTTACTTTTAATCTTAAAATAAAAGTGAAAAATAATAATTTAATGGAATGAGAATAAAAATTGACACAAAAAGTGAAGTAAATTTAATAAAGAAAGAACAAAAAAAAAACGGAAGACTTTCTGACTAATAAAAAAATAAATAAATAAAAAAAATAAAAAATAAACACAGAAGAAGAAGAAGAAGAAGAAGAAGAAAAAAATAATAAAATAGAGAAAACAACAAAAAAAAAAAGTCATTTTCTGAAAGATTTTAATGTTTCAATTTTTCTTGTCACTTTATTATATTTTTTTTTTCTTTTCTTTTATACCTGAAACGACCATATAAGAAGAAGAAGAAGAAGAAGAAGAAAAAAAAAATCATAATTTATGCTGTCACCGAAAACCTTTACGATTTTTGTTACAGAAATTACTACACAAAAACAATTCTAAGAGATTACAGAAAATTAAAACAACAACAACAACAACTAAATCAACGATAAAATTGTCTCATTTCTAATTGGATGTTAAGTCAAAGTTTTTACACTTGGAATAATAATAATGACATTAACTAATACGTTCACATATATTTACACAATTACAGTGTAACAACAACAACAACAACGACAACAACAACAACAACTACTACTACTACTACTACTACAAACAGACAAAGACAGTCACACATGAAAAGTGCGTACGAAAAGTACAAAAACAAAAAAACCAAAAAAAAAATTTAGGAAATTGTTTTTCCGGAAATGCCCTTAAAAGTTAACAGATATTTTTTGTTCTTATTTTTTTTTCTTTTTTTTTTTTTTTTTTTGATGTATAAAAGTCACATTGTGTAATACAAAAAAAAAAAAAAAACATAAAGTGAAAAGTTTAACATAAAAAGAAAAAAAAACGCACAAAACATTTTTTCTTTAAAACAAAACAAAAAAAAAAGATGAAGAAGAAGAAGAAGAAGTGAAATGAACAAACCTCCGATGAGATAAGAAGGAAATGGATATGAGGAATGAAGACACAAAAAAAATGTGATGTGAGATTGTATGGGAGAATGTGGGGGGGGGGGGGTGTTAGGTGTTATCTATGTACATATATTTATACTTTTTTCAAACTAGAAAAGAGAAAAGAGAAAAGAAAAATGTTGAGAAGTTGTCTCTAGAGTTTTTTCGTTGATGTTTTCTTCTTCTTCTTTCTTTTTGTTATTTTATCCAACTGTTTTTCTTTTTTCATTTATATAAATTTTGGTAAAATGAAAGCCAAAGTTACAGTGAAGCCAAAGAAAAAAAAAAATTACATATAACAAAATTATTTTTCACTTTCTTCACATTTTCCACATTTTCCACATTTTTCTCACATTTTCCACATTTTTTGCCGTTTTTTAAATTTAATTAATTATTGATTTAAAATAAAAAAATTCTTTTTAAATGCAATTAAAATTTAACTTTCTTCTGTCTTGTCTTTCTGACTTTCTTCTCTCTTGTCTTTTTGTTTTTTCCTCTTTTTGGAACCTTTTGTGTGATGCTGTGAGTTCACGCTGCTCTTGTTCTTTATATTATTGTTCGACCAGAGTTAAAAATAGAAAGAATCGGAAAAGATTAAGAAACAAGAACGAATAAAAATTTAAATTATAATTTTTTTGTTTTATTTTTTTTTTTAGTTAAAGTTGAATGAATTTGAATTTCAATCAATAAACAGAAAAAAAATTTTCTGAAGATTTCAAACAAATAATAATCGTAATTTTATAGGTAATATTTATTGTTTTAAAGTTCTTTTAGTTATATTTATTTAATAATTCAAATAATTTTATAATTTACAAGTTTTTTTTTTTTGTAACAAGTTTTTCTTTATCTTACAAAATTTAAGTGAGCCAAACATTTAATTTAAATTTTAATGGGAGAAAAAAAAAAAAGCAAAAATTTCTTCAAGAAAATTAAGGAATAATAAAGGAATAGAAAATTATTATTGTAAAATTATTCCTGTATGACTTTTGACTTTCAAATAAGATTTTTTTTTTTATCATTTAAATTGTTTCTATTTTTTTTTTTATTTCTAGATATTGGAGCATTTATTTTATCGGAATTGAATCTAATTTATTTAATTTAAAAAGAAAAAAAATCCAATATGAAATTTATATAATTTATTGTTGGAAGGGTAAAAAAAAAAACCCCTTATTTTGTATATCATATCTATGTCGATGAATCTCCCTTATTTATATTTCTATTATATTTTTTTTTTATTTTCTTGTCCACCTTATTCTTCATCCTTTTCCTACTCTTTCTATTCGTCTTCTTACTTACTTCCTTTATATTAGATATTTATTTTTGTAATGAAGAGGAAGGTAGAAAGAAAAGATCAAAAGGGTAAAATATTAAGTGGATAATATAAGTATCCTTGTGTATGTGTATGTGTTGAAAAATCATAAAATGAAAATGCATACGATTGTGAAATGAGTGGGGGGGGGGGGGGGGGGGATGAGAGATCGTGCATAAATGGGATATTTCTGATAAATAGAGAAATTCTTCCGATAAAATAAAAAAAGTTAATCGATTCATAAAAAATTAATTGATTTTCTATAAAATTATATATGTTGCTATTGTAATGTAATCGGACATGTGAATCCGATAACGATTGCAAAACATTTTTGATAATTTAATTTTATCAAAAATCTTGTTTCATGAAAAAATTAAAAATATTGAGAGTGAATCTTGTTTGCAAATGGCAAACTGTTAAGGTGACACTTCGAGATTTTAATTTATATATGATTTAGTCTAATTAATGTGTCATGTATGAACATTCTATGGTCATGCTAAGACACAGGATCATTTTATATAGCACGGACCCCTTTGATGGGAGTCGGACGTATTGCCCAAATCAGATGAAATAAAAAGTATAAGAAATAATGTTGACGATAAGAAAGAAGAAAAATGAAATTATGTAAGAAAAGAAATAAAAACAAACAAACAAAAAAAAATGATTCTTAATTTATCCAACCTGATAATAATTTCCAACAAAAAAAAAAAAAATAAACCCAAACCAACATTATCTTGTTTCCCTTATACTTCAAACTTTATTCATCAAAATAGAAGGAGTGAAAGAGACGGAGATAGGTATAAGAATAAAAAAAAAAACAGAAACTTTCCAATATTCCCATAAGGAATGGTTCCTCCACTTTTCTTTCGTTCGTTGTTTTAGTTCATTTCGTGAGTAGTTCACATTAAATAAAAAAAAATAAATAGGCAAAAGAGAAAAAAGTCAAAAAAAAAAAAAAGAAAATAAGGAAAAAGAAAATAAGTCAAAAAGGATTCTTTTTCAGTTTCTTGATTTTTATGAAATTTTTTTTCTTTTTTTTTGTGTGTGTGCGTGTATTCAATATAAACTGTTCAATCGTATATACAATACAAATGACTTACATTCTATACAAGTTTTGATTTTATTTTATTTTTATTTTATTATCAAAATAGTGAAGATTGTTAGATTTGATAAAGTTTTTCTGTTATAAAAATATAAAAGAAAAAACTAAAGATAAGAATTAACGATATTCTTATATTGTTGTTGTTTTTTTTGTTTTTTTTTTTTTGTTTTTATTTTTCATTAAAGGTTACAATAAATTTCAAGAAAAAACCAATGAAATACAAATAATTATGGATTAGTTCTTTTTTTTTTTTTTTTGTTCTCTTTCTTAATTTCTTTCTTATTCTTCTTATTTAAATTTTCCTTTTTTCTTTTTATATTATATTGTATAGGTAATTACTTTTAAAAGCAACGAACTTTAAATTTAAAACAAAATTTGTAAATATGTATTATCTGATGGTATGGAACATCTAAACTTTTATTATTTTTTTCTTCATTTTAATGGAACATTTTTATTGAACATCAAAACTTTTATTTTTTTTTTTTCATTTTAGTAATTTAAATAGTGTTGTATAATTAATGTAAACGAAAACAATTTTGTATAAAAACAAAATTGATTTTATAAAAAAAGAAAAAAAAAAATGTTAACGTCCAATTTATTTTACATATAATTTAATAATGGAAAAGTGCATCAAATGTTGATGACAAAAAATGGATTTTAGTTTAAATTTTAAAAATTCGATTCGCCAACATTGAAACTTAAAGATTTAGTACAGATTTTGAAAGTAAAACAAAATTACAAATAAATACGGTTCAAAATAAAATGCATTTTGTGTAGCAAAGAAAATTTGTCTATGTAAATTTTATTCTAATTCTTATAAATTCATCGTTAATTATTTTTTTTAAATTTCCATTTCATTTCCATATTATTTTCATTTCATTTAATTTTATTGAATTTTCTATTTGAAAGTGTGTGTATAGAATTTGTGTGTGTGTGTATGGGAGTGTGTTTGTGAATTTACTTTATATTTCAATACATTTAAACAATAAATAAAATTCATATTTTTCTATAGACAAAATTTACTTTTACATGTGTGTGTGTGTGTGTATGTGTATTAACAATTTCATTCTTGAATATTGTCATTATAAGACGAATTCAAATTTTAAACATAAATATAATAAATGTAAATTGAAAATGTTCGTACATTGGATCCATAGAGTTTTTTTTTTGTTATTAAATTTTATTTTATTTCAATTTTTTTATTAAATTCACAATCCAATGATAACTCCAAGATAACAATGAACACTTTATGATTTTATAACTGAACAATAAATCAATAAATTAAAAAATTAAATTTAATAATTTTTATTTAATGTCACAATTAATAAATTTATTATCACTTTTTAATTTCAATTTAAAATTATAAAAGAAAATAATTAAAGATAAACGTGAATGTGACAGAAACATCTGCGGTTCCGTTTTTTTTTTGTCTTTTGTCTTTTCTTTATTGTCTTTATAAATGTACGTCACTTAATTATTACAATTATTATAATTTTATTTGCAAATAGACAAATATGATTATATGAAATTATCCAGAGGCTATTGATTGTATGTATTGTGTGTGTGTGTGTGAATTTATATTTTTTTACATTTGACATAAAAATGTAAAGTTGAGAATTTTTACAAATTCTACTGATTGCATTAGAAAATTTATTGTTTTAAAATTCTTAAAGATTTTATATTTTTATTTAAAGTAATTAAATAACTGACATATGCTTCTAAGGAAATGTTAAAATATCAAAGAATAGAATTATTTTTATTCTGTTTAGTCGTAGAACGGATCGACGTTTTAAAATTAACAAATTTGAAAGAATTGATAAATAATTATCTTTCGGATTTGTCTTTATGGAAATAGAGGAAACAAAATGAAAAACTTTTCATTTTCTAAGGACAAATATAATATTCTTAATAGAAAGTGAGACATAGAAAGAGAGAGAGAGAGAGAGAAAGAGAGATGATTCAAAAGAAGATACAAAACATTTATATATAATCATTGAATTTAAGGATTAATTTTAATAATATCTGATGTAAGGATCTTTCGTATTTACGGGTATCCCATTATTATTCTTTTATGTATAGGATCAAATCAAAAGGAGTCTGGGTATCTTTCCTTCTTATTTTCTTTCTTCTTTCTTCTTCCTTCTATTTTTTTTTTTTTTTTTTCATATATAAAGTATTATTCTATTGAACATTCACTCTCTATAATATTCTATAATCTATTTTACCCTTAATAACCCCATCTACACAATTATCAATTCATTTATTTATTTATTAATTAAATTTTATCATTTATCACATTCTATATTTTTTTTATAATAATGAAAATTATTTTTTCTATTTAATTTCTGGTTAATTAAATATAGACATCAGATGATGATGATGTTGAATACATTGAAATGCATTCTGCAATTAAACAAATTTTATTTGATTTATTAAAAAATTTGTAAGATCAAAAAATGATGGTTTTTGTTTCTTTTTTAATTTTAATTATTTATTGAATAAAACAAATTTTATTATTTATAAATAAAAAGAATTTTTAATGTTTTCAAATAAAAACAGGTGCAGATGAATAAAAAAAACTTTATTTTTGCGCTCTAACGTTAACCAATAAAAGTTTTACTATAAAATCTGATTAATCAATGACATCCCTCTTGGATTAAAATCAAAGATTCGATAACAATATAAAAAATTGCAATGGTTCAATGATGTGATCCAAGGGAACGTTAATAAACAATTGTATTTCCTTATTCTATCAACAACAACAAAAAGAAAACTACAAAAACAAAATTTAACAGAGACAGGAGACAGGAGACAGAAGACAAAAAAAAAGATTATAGTTTAATATTCTTTGTAGAAATAAATGTATTATTATTATTTATTATTATTGGTGAAAAATTAACTGACAAAGACGAAAAGAAAGATAGAGTAGAAAGAGAATAGAATATTTATGAAAAACTATTTAAGAAGTTTATCGTTCCATAATAATCAATCAATTATTACATCCTTCTTATCCCATTTTCTGTATGGATTCTTACCTTAACTTTTTATCTAATCGCATCAGGAGTTTTTTTTTTCTATTAAAACTGAAACTGAAAATACCATACAGCAATGTTTCTTGATCAATTCTACTTCGTTTTAGATATAAAAAAGGAATTCTCTGCTTAATGCTTAAAGAATGGAGGAACAGAAATAATAATCCATAAAAAGGTTGAACTATACAAAAAAAAAAATATTGAAGCGAAATGCAAGGAATATAATGAATAGAATAAGGGACGACAAAGGAAAACATAAAAATTGTAGAATAAGAAATTTAAATACGAAAGAAGAAAAAAAAACAATCTAAAAGGTTCTTCTTCTTCTTCTTCTACTTATGTTTTGAATATTGGAATTGTGTAAGGATCGGTCGGTCCATTTCCTGTGTAAGTAAATTTTTTTTTTACTTTTTACTTTTTGCTTCTTTTTTTTTTCTTTACTTTTGTAAAAGACAAACAATTTATTTTTTATTTGTTCTCCTTTTATTTTTATTATTTTGTTATAAACTTTATATACAACTGAGAATAAATAAGATGAATAAAATGTCGTTCTTTTGTGTTAGTGTCTCCCAAAAAAAATAAAAAACAAAAAAAAAATAAACACAAATATTTTAACCACGCAATGGCGAAAAAAAAAATGGAATAAAATGTTTGATATACGATAATTTACTCTGCTGTTTAATTAGTTTCTTTATTTCTGTTATGGAATTTTTTTTTTTGTTATTAAAATTCCGCAGCATAGCAACTTCTATGGAGAATCTTTTCGATCTGTTAACTTAAATGTTTTCTAAAATATTTTATATAGAATAAGCAAATTCTTTTAAAATCTGTTTAAAAAGTTTGAGTTAAAAGTTAAGGAATACTTTTTATTTCTGTTACCTATTGAGGGGTACCTGTTGAGGGGGTATATAAAAAATTTAGTTAAATTGAATTGAACTTTATTATCTTGTTTACATTTTTTAATTGTAATTTGTTCCTCTATTCCTCTATTAGTAAAATTTTAATTATATTTTTAATTGACGTTAATTCTTCTATTTCTGTTTGTATATAAAAAAAAAATTCTGTTTATTAAAAAAAAAATCTTGTTTTCATTTAAATTTCTTTTCAATAAAATTCATAAAATTCAAATTGATTGTTTTTTTTTTTTTCTTTCGTTTTTGTTTTTTTTTTTATATTCAAAGAATCTTTATATGTGTATGTAGTTGTGTATCTGTCGTCTTAGAAGAAAAAAAAAAAAAAAACTAGAAAATCCAGAAATCAAAAATCATCAAAAAAAAAAACTAATCTTGGCAAATCCTTCGATTTTAATCCGTTTTTAATCCGATTTAATTCTTATTTTAGATTCCGTTTTTTTTTTTTCGCTGTCATTCTTTTCTTTCTTATTTGAAATTCTTCTTATTCATCATTTAGTAATCTTTTGCATGATTTTGATTCTATTGGATCTGTTGGATCAATTCTTGGTTATTTTTTTTTCTTCTTTTTAAATCCAAATTTTAATTCATCGTCTTCGTCTTCTTCTTTTTTTTTTGCATTCAACAACTTTATGTTTTTATTTTGTTATTTTGTTAAAGAAAAAGATTACAGATGATGACGTTTTCTGTCTGCCTTTTAACTGTAATAATAAAGTAAATAAATCTTTGATAGTTTTTCCTATAACATTTTCCGTTTGATTTTCTTTTTATTTTATTTTAATTTCATTTGGTAGGAAAATAAAAAAAAAAGTCCTCGTATTAAAAGTCAGGTGGAAAAAAAAGTGGAAAACAAACAAGAGTAGAAAGAGGTGAGACATATAATGTGTCTTTTTCTGTCTGTGTCTTTTTGTTGTTGTTGCTACAAGACGTTGTTGTTGCCACAAGACGTTGAGAGCCAAAAAAAAAGAGAGATTTTTTTTTCTTAATTTTTTCTCATAATAAAATTATAAAATGTAAAAGAGACAAAACATAAAGAGATTTTTATACTTCATAAAAGATCAGAGAGAAATAAAAATAAAATAAATTAAATTAAAAATTTTAAACGTTAAAATCTTGAACGTTTTATTTTACTTTGCTTTTGTTTATGTTTTTGTTTTTCTTTTTTTTCTTTGCCTTTAATGTTGTTGTCATTTTATAAATCAAATATTGTCTTGTTGTTATTGTCTTGTCTTTTGTCTTTAATGTTTTAAACTATAATTTTTAAAAAGATATTTTTTTCCAACCGAACCAACTATAAAATTTAATTAAAATTAGTAAAATGATCGTAATTAAATTAAATTCATTACAATTTCTTTTATTATGGAAAATTTAAATGTGAAAAATATTTAACGTTTAAATAAAAATTGAATTAAATTACAATAACAAAATAATGTTTGTTGTTGTTCTTTTTATTATTTACGTTAATAACATTTTAAAATCTTTTTTTAAATTAATTTTTTTTCTTAAACAATTTTACAAAGATACAAAATAATGTTTGTTGTTGTTGTGTTTGTTTTTTTTTTTTTGTTGGGTTTTTGTAAATGAATTAAACTCCTTTGCCAACACAGGTAACAACATTAATCAGATGATTAATAATCCTTTTAATAAAAATGTTATTAAGGAAAAATTTTATAAGACTGAAAAAAAAAGAATACTTTCTATGCAACACAACCGATACTTGAAACTCGATACTGTTCACACTGATAAACCTCTGATAAACATGTCTGTTTAATGTTCTCATTTTTCAATCAATTTCACATTAATTTCAATACATTTAATTTATTGTGTCACTTTTTAAATCGTAATTTTTCTAATGTAAATTATATGAATAAATCACAGATAGCAAGAGTCAAACAAACATAAAGTCTAAAATATTTAGAATAAATAATTTTCATCATTTTATTTAATTGAATTAAAAAAGGAAATGGAAAAAAAATTGTTTCTTGTGATATTATAAATCTTTATATGAAAGTTCACAAAAGTAATATTGTTAAATAAATTTATAAATAAAATAAGACTAACACTAACACTAAGAATTTAGAATTCTAAAGGACTTTAAGAAAGCAACAACAAAGAAACTGTAAGAAATTAAAATATTTAGGTGATTAC
The DNA here is from genome assembly GCA_963082725.1 of Pedicia rivosa. Taxonomy (NCBI): domain Eukaryota; kingdom Metazoa; phylum Arthropoda; class Insecta; order Diptera; family Pediciidae; genus Pedicia; species Pedicia rivosa. The sequence goes on along the minus strand of OY720156.1, from coordinate 6,341,158 downwards.
CGGAAACTTTACAATAAAATATTCTACATTAAAATTTAAAAAAAAAATTTCCAATATTTTGAAATAATTTTAGTAAGAGGACAATTAACAGATTGACAAAGTTTCCCATTCAAAATGTTCTAAAGATAAAATGTTATGAAATATTGTGATGAATTAATGTATGAAACTTTCGGATTTTACCTTAAAAAAAAAATGTATATACAAAAACATGAGAATGAATAAAGATAACTTTTCTTTAATTTTCTCATACCAATGTTTCTTAATAATATTGGATAGAAGTGTTTGTATCCTTTTATATTATATAAAAGGGAAATTTTACCCTAGAGGACTTTATACATTTAATCCCATTTAAGAACAGTTAATAATAACATTTACCCCGATTCATGAAAAAATTTGTTAAAGAAAAAAAAAAAAACAAAAAGTAAGAAACAAATTTTCTAAAACCAAATCCAAAATAAATCACTTTAAATTTATGATCGTCTAGTAATGACATTAATTTTTGTATTTTATTAGAATAACAACAATAACAACAAAACTCCTTTTCTTTTTTTCTATTTTCCCTTTTCCATTCAAAGTCAAAAAGAAAAAAAAAATTCGATCCAAATGGAGTTTTACAAAATTGAGTTTTTCTTCATTTTTTTAATCTCAATAATTGTTGCGTACTTTTTACGTTATTACGTTCTATGTACAAAGTACAGTCTAAGTATGGTTTTTTTTTTTCAGAAGTTTATTTCACTAGAAAATAACATACCAAAGTTACTAAAAATTACTAATTTATGTTACTGCTACAAATTATGTAACATTTCTAATGTGTGTTCGACTTTAAATTACTCCGTTAATTTAGTAAAGTGATTTGGCCAGATACTCTGTTGACACATTTAAATTATTGAACATCCTGAAATTACGAATATATTTAGCTATTGTGTTGTGTGTGAGTGAGTCAATAAAATAATATCGTTTATATGAAATTTTCTTTTAAAATTTAAATGAATCAATTTAACAAAAAAAAAATTTCTTAGAATTCTGTAAATGAATGAAATTTATTCTTTTCAACAATTACCGTCAGATACAAATTGATTGTATAGTTTACCGCCGATTTTTTTTATAAATATATTTACTAAAACGGAGTTATTACAAAAATAGACTACACGAATAACACCAAAATACACACACACACACACACACATGCACACACACACACACACGTACACATATTGAAGAATCATACAATTTTATTTCATTAATCAATAGATAAAAATTAATACATAAAGGTGTCTGTGTGTGTGTGTGTGTGTGTATGTGTGTGTGTAATTATTTGTCATAGATTTTTTAAATTTTTTTATTTCTTATTTATTTGTTACAATTGAATATAGAGAAAGAAACACCAGCGCAAAGAAACAATTAAATAAAATTCAATCACGTCTGTTTTTTTTTTTTTTGTACTTTTATGATTCAATGATTTAAAATTACGCGATTTGTATTCAAATTAGGTAGTATAAGTTCTCTTGGCTGTTATTTTTTATATACGTTTTTGAATTAAAACAAAAAAAAAATAAACAAAAAAACAACAACAACAAAAAAGCAAATAAAAAAAAAAACTAAAACAGAAAAAATAAAGAAAAAAAAACAAAACGAAATAAAATTGAATAATAAAAAAAATTATTGCATTCTTTCGTTAGGTTGAATAAATATTAATCATTTTTTGTTTTCTTTTACATTTCTTCTTTTTTTTTTTTTGTTTTTAAGAATAGAGAAAATTTCTTTTGTTTCTTCATTTAACAAATAACAAAAAAAAAAAAAAACTAAAACAAAAAAACAAAAAACAAAAATTTTATGCGATTTCTGTTGATTGTGAAAAATTACAAAATATTAAAAATATTATGCTATAAAAAGGTTGACGATAAAGGGTCAAATAAATGACCAAAAAAACAACAACAACAACAACAACAACAAATGAATAAAATGAATACCAGCTAGGAGTAGTCGAATGGCATTAAGTGTTGAATGTATTGAAATTTAAAAGACAGAAAGAAAAAAAAAAGTAAAGAAGGTCATTGTCGTCAACAATAAAGAATGAAATAAGTACAGATAGTGAACAATAACAACAATAACAACAATAACAACAGCAACAACAAATACACAATATTGTCGAATTTATTTATTTATTTTTTAATTTTTTCTTTCAATGAACAAAAAATTAAAAAATCAAAATATTGAAAAATAATTCAATATTTAATCAAATATTCTGAAATGATTGTGAATGATGATTTATTGTGATGACTGATGATTGTTTGAATAAAAAATATTTTAAATTTTATATAAATAAATTGTGTGATTTATATGAAATACTTTACAAAATATAACGATCGTCTCAGTAATTTAGTTGGATGCTAATATTTGTTATTTGACAGTAATTTAGTTGGATGCTAATATAATTTATTTTAATTTTAGTTAGGTAGTCAGTTAGTTAGTTAGTTAGTTTTATTTTACAAGGGCAAGCAACCTTTCGGTTATATTCACTCTTGAGACTTACTATTTTTGAGGTGGGTTCTGAACCACCTAGCATCTTTTGCATATGCAATTTTTAATTCAATTCGGCGCATTGCCTGCACTTAGGAACACATGCAAATTTTCTAAGAAGAATCGTTCAGTTAACCTTGTACTGTACACCGGCCAGAGGTATTTTAATTTTCATTTTTTATTTTTTAACTTTTTAATTTTCATTTTTTCTATTGTTGTTTTATTTAATTTCTTTTAAATTTTTCTTCTAGATTTTTTTTGGTTTTTTACATTTTAATTTGTTGTTGTTGTTTAATTGTGTAATAGTATTTTTTTTTTTTTGGTTATTCTTTTCACACTCCACATCTCTTAATGTCATTTGTGAATCTATTTAATAATTTAACTACCTAATTTGTACAAAAATAAAAGAAAAAAAGCGCAAACACACACACACCAATTGATAGAATTTAAACACCAGAATGAGTGAGATCTGACACACTGATTGTGAATTTAAATTAAGGATAAATTTTTGTTATGTTTGATGAAGGATTTCCAAAACAAAACAACAACAACAAAAAAACAAAAAACAAAATCTATTTTTTTTTTTTTGTTAATTTAATGAAGCAAAACCAATTGTATAAATAATATGTTGATATGAAAAGGAAAGGACTAAGAATATGTTATAATAAAAGAGGATAGTGAAATCTGTCCATAACTACCGTTCATAATACAAAAAAAAAACGTCTAAACTTTTATTAGAGCGTTGTATGGTACGATTAGATATTAAATTTAATTAAAAATAAAATATTTACAGATAGCACGTGTGCTCAATACTCCCTGATAATAGAGATACATCCTTAATGTTATTTCAATGATTGTAATTAATAGTCAGTTTACTGGACTTCTCTTTTGGGATATTTATCGTTTGGGAAATGTGGAAGAAAGAAAGAAGATTTTTGAGATTGATGATTGTCAAAAATTATTAAAAATTAACTAAACTAATATTTATTGCAATGAAAATTTTGTTTAAATTGGTGAAGTCTATATTTCTATTTCACTCACTTTTTTATTTAATTTGTATTAAATTGTGACAATTTTTCAAATTCATTTTTTTTAATAAAAAAATCAACATATTTATTTTTATTTCTTTCTTATTTTTTAGACGACAATGTCCTCTTTATTTTATTTTATTTCATTTTTTTTTCTATCAAAAACTCAAACTACAAAACTCTTTTATCAATTTCGTTCTTCTTTTTAATATAAATGGTAGATGCATTGGATAAATTATACCTGAAAAACTGATCTATTTGTTATAAATTTTTATCAAAAGTGTTTCTAAACCCTAAGACTATAGAATTTATTAATTTTAAAATTTTTTATTAAATAATTACTAAGACTTTTATCTACTTAATGTTAAAACAATAAAGGTAAAAATATAATAATTATTGTTATTTTTTAAAACATAGAACATATAAAGTTAGAAGTAATTTCTATATTTTCTGGTATAACCAAAGACACATTTATATTTTGTCATATTTTTCTACCTGTGGTAGAAATAAAATTGATCATTAATTTCATTGGTCGTCCATATTGTATTTATATATTTACCAAAATGTGTTAGATTCAAAAATAATGGTTCGACATTTTTTTTTATTTATTTTACAATTATTTATAAGTTTATTGTAATGGCGATCTAGATTAGAATAAATTAATTTTTGTTAAAAAATCTTGTATTGAATATAAATTTTGTATTTCCAATTTTTAATCTAACAACAATTTTTTTTTTAAATATTTAAAAGATTTAAAAAATTACAGCAAATATATTTCTATATATTCTTGGATCAGGGCAATAGTTCAGTCCTTCAATAAGCAATAAATACAATTTAACGATTTAGAAAAAAAAAAGAAAATTTTCGAAAATTGCAAAAGGGTAGTCAACAACGCACCGAGTAATTATTTTATATTTTCTTCAAACTGGAAATTTCTTTATTTCAAATTTAATTTCAACAAATATTTTCCACTTCTCAGATTTTTTTTTTTGTTTTTTAAAATCTTATTTTTCTTTGCGGCTGGGTAGATTCTAAATAGACCCAAACCTTTAGAAGAAGAAGAGAGAGGGAGATAGATTTGTTTTGTGAAATTTTATACTGTTGGAATTGGTTTAGAGAAGAAATAGAAACTTCATTTGGATGTTTGATGTTTGTATTAGTGTTTGATTGTATGTATTTTGTTTTTATATGTGAAAATATTTATAACCATATTACTTTGATGCAACAGACCACCCAACTAAAAATTTTTTGAAAGTTGTATATATTGAAAAAAAATTTAATTGTTGTTTTAGCGAATTGTAAGAAGTTGAAATAAAAGGATTTTACTCCTTTATATGGGCAATTATTTTTTTCGTTCGAAACTAAACATAATTAAGTCATCAGACGACAAGTTTAATGTGTTGATGTGTTGTTGATGTATTGGTGTCAATTTTTTTTTAAACACTTTTTAATCATTAGAATTAACCAAATGAAAAGATTTAGTTAAATGAAAGAAACTCGAGTTTAAATTTGCAGAGACTTTCAGTTTATTTTTAAAATAAAAATTTTAGAAAAAAAAAAATACAATAAAAGAAATTTTACAAAATCGTCAATTGAACTAACGTTCTTAAAAATCTAAACGCCAGCACCTTACCAACTCGCCTACTGCATTATGCAAATTTCGAAAAAAAAACTAGAATAACTTAAATTTTCATACACTGACATTAATAAGAAAATATTAAGATCCAAAAAATGAATAAGTAACTTCAACACATTTTTGTGTTTTTTAATAACTTCTTTTAATTATAAATTTAAATATTAAATCAACATTAAAAACAAAAGATAAAAGAGACGAGTATACACAACATAACTATATATGAATAGGATTACCTAAAATCATTAGAAAATACGAAGAATTAACAGAAAAAAATCAATCACATTTTTTAGAGAGAGAGAGAGAGAGACAGAGAAGTAACACAGTGAGAAAAAACCAAAAATATCCCAGTCCTTCAATAAACAATAAAAAAACGATTTAAAAAAAAAAAAGATTTTCAAAAATGGCAAAAATGGGAAGCCATCACAGGTCAACATCTAAGTAATAATTCTTATTACTAATTTTTTTTCTCTTTAAAACTGGAAATATTTTCCCACTTTCTCCGAGACTGTTTTTTTAAAATCTTATTTATTTTGCGGCTGGAAGATTTTATAGATCCAAACCATTATATAATTGAAAATATTTACAACCTGATTACTTAGATGCAACAGACTACCCTACAATATAGACTTTTTTGAAAGTTATATATATTGAACAAAAGTGAAATTGTTGGGTTAGCGAATTGTAAGAAGTTGAAAAAAAAAAAAAAAAGGGATTTTACTCCTGTATATGGGCAATTATTTTTTCTTTTGTCAACTAAGGGCATTATTTTTTGCTCTTTGCTTTTTGCCCTGCATTCACACAAACATTTTTACAAAATCAAACAATGTAAAAATTCTAATTCTCGTTCGATTAGTTTTTCATCTACAAATGAATTCTAAAACAACAACAAAAATTTGACCAACTTCATTAATGGGAAGAATATGTTGATGAATATGTTGAAGAAAATTAATTAATTAATTAGTTGTTTAGTTGTTTTTTTTTTGTTTCAAAATATACAAAAATTAATTAATTAAAAAAAAAATTATGAATTTTTAGTAAATTTTCTTTTGTGTTTAAAATTTTTACACAATTTTTTTATGAATTTATTTTTTTTTGTTGTCTTGAATTTTCCAATTTTGTCATCTTTATTTATTTGTTATTTTTCTTTTACGTTTCCTTTTATTTGGAAAATTAACATACTTACACATCCAATTTTCTATAGTTGTTGATATCTTGGTGTCAATTTTTAAAACACTTTTCAATCATTAGAATTTTTCTTCTAAAAAAAAATAAAAATAAAATAAAACAAAACAAAAATCAAAAAATAAATTAAATCAATTGATTTTGTCTTCCTTTTTCTTTTTTTTTAGCTGGAAATTTGTTTTTGCTGGAAATTCAATAAAAATAAAACAGAAATTTTTGTTTTTTTTTTTTGTCTTTTTATTTAAAATTTATATAAAATTATTTATTATTTGGAATATAAAACAAAGATGGAGTTATCATTGAACACGTGTTGTGTGTTTTTTTTTATGTGTGTGTGTGTGTGTGTGTGTTACACATAAGAAAATAAAAAAGAAAAGGAAAATTATACTGGGAAAAAATTTAAATATAATCAAACAAAAGTAATTAAACAAAAATTATTGAGGACAAAAAAAAGAAAAATTCTATTCTATCATTTTCTTATACTTTAGAGTAGCATTTTCATTTCCATGTTTGTTTGTTTTTTTTTTTTTTTCCTCTTTTAAATTATTTTTGTTACTTTTACTTATTTTCTTTCAAAGAATTTTCTTCGTTGTTTTTTTTTTTTTGTTTTTTTATTTTCATTTCCATAATTTACGTCGTTTAAAATTATTTCTATAAAAGAAAAGTCTGTCAATTGAATTTTCAATGATATTTAATTATTTTGTTTTTATATTTGATTAAAAAATTCTAATCGGAAATAAATTTCAAATAAGAATTTAGAATTTAAAATTGGAATGAATTCATTATTTTTTATTAAATTAATATTTTTTTTTGTTTTTTTATTAATAGCAATTACAAATTTATAGAAATACCGTTAATGATATTTTCTAATAAGAATTTACGTTTTTAGTCGAAAAGAAACTCTAATTAATCGATAAAAATTTATTATTTTTTTTTTTTTTCGGTTTGAATAATTTGTGTCCTCATATTGAATATTTACTTTTGAATTTTATGCATTCAATGTAATTATATTGTAGAATTTATATTAGATTTATTTATGAGAATATTTTGTTAAACATTTTTTTTTTGTTTTCTTTTTTATTTATTTTACAATCTTTTGTACGGCGAGTATCTTTATTTATGTTCAACGACAAGACATTAAATGAACTGGCAATCTGATAAATTTATTATGGACCATTTCTTAAATTCCATTTTTACAATGTAGACAACAGACCATCAAAAAAAAAAAGAAAGAATAATTAAATATAAAATAGAATTGAAATAAAAAAATCTATTAAGAAATTATTTTAATTTTGAAAGTTTAAAGTTTAAAGTTTTTTAAAGTTTCTTAAATAAAGTTTCTTAAAAAAAAGTTTCTTAAATAAAATTCTTATTTAAAAAAAAAAACAATTATTTTCTCATAAATGTTATTTTAATATTTAACAACTGAAAGTTCTCGACAATTAAGTAGTTTTGTACTTTTGTATTTTTGTACTTTTGTACTTTTGTACATCAGTGAATAAAACATAAATTTGTGAAATTAAATGATGTTAATTTTCTTAACAGATTTTTCTTAACTATAAATGTAAATTTTTCGTGATAATTTCAATATTTTTAAATTCTACAACGTTAAATCAAAGTTTTTTTTGCAAATTTTCATACAAGAATTTTTTTATAACAATTTAATAACAAAAGAAAAATTTAAAACATAAATAATTTGACAATTAAAATTAAATTGAATTATGTTTTCTAAATTTATTCAAAGTACAGATTTTATTTCGTATGTAAAAACTATTTATTTATTGTAACTGAATTCTAATTATTAATATGAATATTAAAAATTCTTGATGATGTCATTGTAAAATATGGTTTCTAGTTCCTAATACAAAAGTACAAAAAAAAAAAAAATGTTTAAATAGAATTTATTGTTAAACAATAAACTTCAACAAAATTCTATATTTATATTCTTTGGTTCAACATTTTATTTTATTCTATATTTGGGCATTACGTCATCGGTTGAAAATTTACGAAACTTTGAAGAAGAAGAGAAAAAAAAATCAATAATTCGGATTTTTTTTTTTTAAAAATTACAAATTTTGTTTTTTAACAATTAATTATTATTTTATAATAATTGATAAAATACTTTAAATGATTATTGATTATTGTCTTATTTTGTAATCCGATTTAAACGATTATTATTGATAATTGTCTTAAATTTTAATTTGATTTTCTGTTATGATGAATTAATCAAAAGGACCATCATCTTATGAGCATACAGTAAGTGATAAACTTTTTCTTATACAAATATATTATCGGAGTTGATTTTATATTGGTGTTTATATATCTTCAACATTCCAAATCATTTTCTTCTTTGACTTCTTTATTTTATGATTTTGTTTATTGGTAGAATTTGTTTGAAATAATTTTTCCACCTTTATTAAATTATTTTCCCTTTTTTTAAGAATTAATATTTCCTTTCTTAATGTTTCAATTCTGTTTTTCAATTCATTTTTTATTTTATATGGTTGTCTTTTACGTGACACTTGTTCAATTGGAGCTGAATCAATAGACCATTCTAGATTGGAAGATTTACTAAAAAAAAATACAAAAAAAAAAAAGCACATTACAATGAAATTTCCACATGGTATAATATTAAACTTACTGGTGCTTTACAATATTTATCGGAAGATTTAAAGTTGGTATTGCACATGTCTTTAATTTTCTTATTGGAAAAATATTAAAATCATTTAGATTAAAATGATTTGAACAGATTCTTGCGTTTGTAAAATTAAAATATTTTTCAATTCTACAACACGCAATTTGCCACTTTTTATTCATCAGTAAAGACTTAGGAAATTTAAAAAATCTATCATTCTTAAAATTCCTATTAGTAATATTACAATTAGCCACTGCACATTGAATAAACATGTTAATCTTTATTATTTATTTAAATTATTTAAAAAAAAATAAAAATGCAATTTCAATTCAACGCTATTACGTACTTGATAAAAAAATTATTAATTATGAAATACGCCAGTGTATAAAAGTCAAACTAATGATTGATGTGTGGTAACACTAGTGTCATTTTTTTTTTTTTTTTGACTTAACTGACTGACAGTTTTATCGTTCAAAAACACAACATAGTCCGGTCTAACCTTTTATTTTTGCGTTTTGTGTAGAGATGTAAGTTTTCATTGTTTTAAAATGTTTCATGAAAATTTGTAAACATCATGAAAATCTATTATAAAAAATATAAAATTTTATTTATTCAATATTTAGATGATTAATTGCTACAATTAAATAAAGAATCTTTTTCATTTTGTTTGTGAAAATTTGAAAGAAGAATTAATTAATAATTAGTAAATAAAGTAAAGTAAAAAAAAAGAATCTATAAAATTAATTCGTCTTCTGAATTAGACGAAAATACTTCCACGTATAAATATTTTCATAATCTTAATCATTTTCTGAATTATCTTGTTGATGTAAATCCTTTGATATATTTTGACATTTATATAAAATTTTAACTGATATCTAGCCATAATTTTAACAGCGGCCATCCATACTTTTGAATGGTGAAGAAGGAGGAATGATTTTTTCATGCTACCATACAAATTTTTATTACCATAAATATTTAAAAAAAAGTTATTAAATAATTAATAAAAACACAATAATTTCAAAATAATTTGTTTTATTTATATTTTTACTTTATTTAGAAATGTTTTTTTTTTTTACAGTAAAATTCATAACAAAATAATGGAAACGGATATGAAAAAATTTAATGTTAATCCGTGGACCTTTTTTTATATGAATTTTTATTTGTTTATAACTAAAGGCTGCACGACAGATTTTATTATTTATACAGATTTCTCAAATTCCAAGGAACACACACAAATATAGTTTTATTAAATTCACTTGTAGATCTCCATAAAATAAATTCATTTAAGTCAGCATCACATTTATCCGTGGATATTTTTTTTTATAAACAATTTAATTTGTAAAGAACCAAATGATGCATGGTGGATTTTAGTTATTCTACACTGGAACTTCAGGAATACACTAAAAATAAATTTCTGGTCAGTTCACATTTAAAAATATACAAATTAAATACTTTTATGTCTACTTTATATCTGACTGCTTATCCGTGAAAAAAAATTATTTATTAACAAATTTATTTGTTAAAAACAAAATAGTGCGCGGTTTGTTTTATGATTTATATTTAATCACTGGAACTTCAGGAACAAGCCAAAAATATAGTTTTATTTATCTTACTTTAAATTCACACACAATAAATCATTTTATATCGGAATTACGTGGAAAAAAAAATTTAATAAATAAATTTGTTATTAATTAAAGTGTGCAATGTTGATTTTATTAATTATTTTCAAATATTATAATTTAAAGAACATACGAAAAATATATATTCTTTAAATAATTAATATTTAAGAAAAACAAAAAAAAAATTTTTTGGTTTTAATTTTCAAAATGTATAGTAAAATATTTACGGAAGTCAATGCATAAAATTTGAATTAAATATTACAAAAAAATTTTTTTTTAGCCAACATTAAATAATGGGCTATTCTTATACATATTCAAATTTATTTACATAATTTAATCAACTATTTATTGCTAAAATATCTCAAAATTTAATATAAAAATATATCAAACTAAGTTTTTGAATGCGCCGCCAATTTCAACATATAGCTACCGCAGCACCATCTAACATATAAACTTGTCATATTGTATGTTAGATGATGATGTAAGCTTGTCTTGTGTATGCTAGATGGCGCTGCGGTTGCAATATGTTGAACTAAAATTGGCCGCGTATTCAAGAACCTAGTTTGATATGTTTTTATATTTAATGATTAATTTTGAGATATTTTAGCAACAAATAACTGATTAAATGATGTAAATAAATAAGTATAAGTATAAGAATTGCCAATAAATTAATTTAGGTTAAAAAAAAAATTTTCGTAGTGTTTAATTCAAATTTTATGCATTGACTTCCATAAATATTTTACTATACATTTTGAAAAATAAAAGCAAAAAAATTTTTTTTTATTTATTTTTTAAATATTAATTATTTAAAGAATATATATTTTTTGTATGTTCTTTAAGTTATAATATTTGAAAATAATTAATAAAATCGACCTTGCACACTTTAATTAATAACAAATTAAATAATTAAAAAAAATTTATCAGTGGATTTTTTTTTCAATAAACAATTTAATTTGTTAAAAACTAAATGATGCACGGTGGATTTTATTTATTCTATAGATGCACTGGAACTTCAGGAACACACTAAAAATAAAGTTCTGGTCAGTTCACATTTAAAACTCCACAAATTAAATAGTTTTATGTCTGCAATACATCTGACAGATGATTATCCGTGAAGAAAAAAAATTTATTAACAAATATATTTGTTATAAACAAAACAGTGCACGGTCGGTTTTATTATTTATATTTAATCACTGGAACTTCAAGAACAAGACAAAAATATGTTTTTATTAAATTCACTTGTAGGTCTCCACAAAATAAATCCATTTAAGTCAGCATCACATTTATCCGTACAAACAATTCCATTTGTTAAGAACTAAATGGGGCACGGTGAATTTTTTTTTTTCTATAGGTGCGTTTCTTTACACCGACTTTCGTTAGCAAAAAAGATTAAAAATAACATTTAAAATTTTTACAAAAAATTTCTATTTTACATAATAAAATCAAAGCCATTACATAAATCAAACCATCATTTTATCATTATTTTAGCATGACTTTGGTTTCATTTTCTCTCCTCACAATAAACAGATCTTCTTGAAATTTTCGCAGAATCTTTGGCTAATTGTAGTTGCTAATTGTAGTGAATTAGTAAAGATTTTAATGGAAAATTTTGGTGTTAAACCAATGTATAGATATAAAATAAATCCAAAAACAGGAATGCAAAGTAATTTCAAAATGTTAACATCGAATATAACACAAGTTGTTGATGCATTAGATGAATTAAGACGTACACCAAAGTAAGGATTTTAATTTAATTCTATTTTTCAGTTTTTTTTTTTCGTACATTTTTATATTTGAATGAAAACACAAAATATTCTCACTTCACTATTTCCTATAATTTTGATATCGAGACACATACAACATAAATGGAAAATTTTTATTAGTTACCATTTTTTGTTTCAATTGCATTATTTATTCTAGAGCTTTGATTTAATGCAAGTATTCTAAAATCATAAATAATTAAAAATAACTAGAAAGTAGATCGTAAAGATACAGCTTTCAATGTTCGGACGATTAAAGTATCAAAGTTCTAAATCAAAGTAAATATATTTTTTTACATTTAAGATTTAATTTATACCAATATTTAATTAATAATTATTCTCATTTTTTTTTTGCAATTTCCACAGAAAATTCAACTGTATCAACGATAATTTAGATCCAATATATGATGATGATAATCAATTAATCAAATCATTATTAGAAGACTTTTACTTATCATTTTTTCCACATAAAAGTCAATATGAGTTAAATGATAATTATCGTAATCGTTTTAAATTCATAACAGAATATTATGAATGGAAATATAAGAAATATTTTATTAAAAATTTTGTCTATATTATTTGTTTAGTTATGTTACTGGTTAGTATGAGATTATTATGTTTTAAACAGAAGGGAAAATTTGCTGGAAAATTTATTGCTGTTAATAATATTTAAAGTAAGTTGCAAACCACATGCAAATGTAAATTTTAATTTACTCAATTCAATTAATTAACTTTGAAACAAAGAAGAGATTTAAATGTAATTGTTTTCTTTCAATGTATGTAAAATAATGTAATAAAAAATTTTCATTCCATAATTTATTTTTGATTTATTTTGATTGTAAGTAGTGTTTTTGGATGTCGAGACTATTCTTATAGTTTTTACAGAATATCGCAGTTCATTAGCAGTCTTAACTCACACTTTTATTATGAATAACATAATTAGTATTATCAGTTTATTTTATATTACAAATATTGAACGAGCAGATTTAATAGTTTTGTTAAATCATACATTCTAAATACATTCCCTAACCCTATAGAAAAAAAAATCCTTTATTATGTTCGTCTGAAAATATGTTTTAATTTAATCAGCAAGTGGAAATAATAATTGCCCTGATTATTATTACACACATAGTGACACTTATATTTTACATTTATTATTCAATTCAATCTAGAATGATTTTTTCATTTTCTTCCCCTCTCACCCTTTCAACTAAAACTATAACTTTATTTGTTTTTCTATTTATTTTGGTTTTATTACACTGTTACAAGTTATGTTCTCTATCTATCTCTGTTGAAATCATATTTTTGATCATACTATGGAGTATACTGAAAAGTATACTCGACTTATTTTTTTTTTTTTATAATTAATTTAACAATTAAAGTAAGTGTTCCAATCATCGGCCTACCAATCATTTTATAAATGTAATTTTCAGAACGATTTGTGTGAAATATTGATATCTAAATTATATACAAAACAAATGGATCGGAAAACCATACAAATTTTATCTCGCATTTGGACCGAGGAGAATTTTTATGTGATATATTATTGATTTTCTATATGAATGATGAAAGGTATAAAAGCATACTTACACGTTTACATAAATTAAATGTAAAATTATATTAAAAATATTGTATTTATAAAGAAAAAATTTTTAAGAATCAAAATGTCGTTCTCTGAAGAAAAACATAGATTCCAAGACATTTATTATAAATAAAATAATAAAACTAGAAAATAAATAAAAATCTAAACTTTAGAACTGAACTCACACAACCCTCCCGTCCTATATGTATTAACTAAACGTCCACATCTTATCAACTCAGCTACTGCATTTCATAATTTACAATGCATTTACAATAATGACGGAATAAATTTAATAAATTTAGGAAAATTATGAAAAAATGATAAATAATAAATTTATATGACAAATCTACCTACTTTATACTTATAAAAATCTTAAGAAATATTTAAGTAAGTATTAATATTAATAAATTATAATGAACAAAAAAGAAAAGTGTACATTGCGTCATTTATAGATATTTTTTTAAGGCTAAATTAGAAAGGTTCACGATTTTAATATTATATTTATTCATCATTTACGTTTTTAGTTTTGACGACTATACATCATAATACAAATAAAATTAAAGAATATTCTCATTCTCTACTTAAAAATCATCTCTATAATTAATTAAAAATCATTTTAATTTCAAAATATAAATATTTTATTGTTTCTAATATAAAAAAAAAAATTTACTTCAGAGATACAAATATTGGTTGTGTGTAGTCAAATGTATCGAACTATTTATTAGATTATTAGATTATTAAATTCTTAGATTGCTTTATGCATCATTTTCATGAAAATTTTTTTATTAAAAACAGTTTTTGACTTACCTTTTGTATCCTACTTGTTGGTCCATAAAAATAAATATTTTTTTTTTGAGAGAATTTAGTCTTTAGATGTGGCAGAGCCGCATCATTTTATGTACATTATTTTGGTTACGCACTATATTCGTTGTTCGACCTAAAACACAACACAATACACTTTTTTTAACACTAACTTTAAGTAAAACATAAAAAACAATTATTCACAATCACTATAATATTTTATTTCAATTTATTTTCACTTTTTTAGCATTATTTTTACCGATTTTTATATTTATATTTTAGTAACACTTTTCAACAGTTTTATCCGCGTCGCTTTAATTTTGACAAGTCATTAACCACTGAACTGAAATTTTAGGGGGTTAATTTTAAATTGGTGGTTGTTTTTTTTTTTTAAATTTTGTTGATAAAACAGTTATCTACCTAAATTTTTGAATGATTTTTATTAAATTTTAATCAATTTATTTTATTTATTGCTTAATTGTTTTTAGATAGATTAATATTTTATAGAAATAAAATAAATTTAATCAAATTTATTCTTTATATTTTTAAAATACAAAGAATTTTAGGTTTCTTAAAATTCACAATTTAAATTTTAAAAATAGATTTTCATATTTTTATTTGTATAATTTTCCATGTGAAAAATCATAAATTGAAATTTTATATAATAAGAGGAAGAAGACGATAAAGTAGAAGAAGAAAAAGATGTCAACAATAAAGATTTCATTCGATCACAATTTGTATGATTAGATTACCCCAAAACAAAAAAACTAATTTATTTATTCTATACATGTGTTTTCTTTATACCGACTTTCGTTAGTAAAAAAGATTAAAAATAAGAATTAAAATGTTACAAAAACGCTCTATATTGTAAGTACTTCTTTTCCAACTCTAAAAATAATAAATTTAAAAAAAAAAAATAAACAAATTAACTTTGGATTTGAACTCACGTTCTCAGTCGTACTAATACCTCACCTTACCAACTCCGCTATTGCATAATATACAATTACGAAAAATTATAATGCTTATAAATAATGAAAGAATATGAATTTTTTTCCTTTTTTTATAAATTTAATAAATTTAGTATAATTAAAAAGAGAATTATAGGGAAATAAGAGAATTTCTATAACATTTGATAATCAATCATCTTAGTTTGAAGTAAGCCAAAGATTCTGTGAAAATTTCAAGGAGATCTGTCTGTTGTGAGAAGAGAAAATGAAACCAAAGAAATACTAAAATGAAAATAAAATGATGCATTGTTTTATGTAATGGCTTTTGTTTTATTTAATTTTCTCTCCTCACAACAGACAGATCCCTTTGAAATTTTTAATTATATTAGCTTATAGTAAGCCAAAGATTCTGTGAAAATTTCAAGGAGATCTGTTTGTTGTGAGAAGAGAAAATGAAACCACCATCCTAAAATTATGATAAAATGATGCATTGATTTATGTAATGGCTTTGTTTTTATTCAATTTTCTCTTCTCACAACAGGCAGATCCCTTTGAAATTTTTAATTATATTAGTTTGAAGTAAGCCAAAGATTCTGCGAAAATTTCAAGGAGATCCGTCTGTTGTGAGAAGAGTAAATAAAAACCAAAGCCATACTAAAATGATAATAAAATGATGCATTGATTTATGTAATGGCTTTTGTTTTATTTAATTTTCTCTCCTCACAACAGACAGATTATTTTGAAATTTTTAATTATATTAGTTTGAAGTAAGCCAAAGATTCTGCGAAAATTTCAAGGAGATCTGTTTGTTGTGAGGAGAGAAAATGAAACCACCATCCTAAAATTATGATAAAATGATGCATTGATTTATGTAATGGCTTTTGTTTTATTTAATTTTCTCTTCTCACAACAAACAGATCTCCTTGAAATTTTCACAGAATCTTTGGCTTACTATAAGCTAATATAATTAAAAATTTCAAAGGAATCTGTCTGTTGTGAGGAGAGAAAATTAAATAAAACAAAAGCCATTACATAAATCAATGCATCATTTTATTATCATTTTAGTATGGCTTTGGTTTCATTTTCTCTTCTCACAACAGACGGATCTCCTTGAAATTTTCGCAGAATCTTTGGCTTACTTCAAACTAATATAATTAAAAATTTCAAAGGGATCTGTTTGTTGTGAGAAGAGAAAATTGAATAAAAACAAAGCCATTACATAAATCAATGCATCATTTTATTATCATTTTAGTATGGCTTTGGTTTCATTTTCTCTTCTCACAACAGACGGATCTCCTTGAAATTTTCGCAGAATCTTTGGCTTACTTCAAACTAATATAATTAAAAATTTCAAAGGGATCGGTTTGTTGTGAGAAGAGAAAATTGAATAAAAACAAAGCCATTACATAAATCAATGCATCATTTTATCATAATTTTAGGATGGTGGTTTCATTTTCTCTCCTCACAACAAACAGATCTCCTTGAAATTTTCGCAGAATCTTTGGCTTACTTCAAACTAATATAATTAAAAATTTCAAAATAATCTGTCTGTTGTGAGGAGAGAAAATTAAATAAAACAAAAGCCATTACATAAATCAATGCATCATTTTATTATCATTTTAGTATGGCTTTGGTTTTTATTTACTCTTCTCACAACAGACGGATCTCCTTGAAATTTTCGCAGAATCTTTGGCTTACTTCAAACTAATATAATTAAAAATTTCAAAGGGATCTGCCTGTTGTGAGAAGAGAAAATTGAATAAAAACAAAGCCATTACATAAATCAATGCATCATTTTATCATAATTTTAGGATGGTGGTTTCATTTTCTCTTCTCACAACAAACAGATCTCCTTGAAATTTTCACAGAATCTTTGGCTTACTATAAGCTAATATAATTAAAAATTTCAAAGGGATCTGTCTGTTGTGAGGAGAGAAAATTAAATAAAACAAAAGCCATTACATAAAACAATGCATCATTTTATTTTCATTTTAGTATTTCTTTGGTTTCATTTTCTCTTCTCACAACAGACAGATCTCCTTGAAATTTTCACAGAATCTTTGGCTTACTTCAAACTAAGATGATTGATTATCAAATGTTATAGAAATTCTCTTATTTCCCTATAATTCTCTTTTTAATTATACTAAATTTATTAAATTTATAAAAAAAGGAAAAAAATTCATATTCTTTCATTATTTATAAGCATTATAATTTTTCGTAATTGTATATTATGCAATAGCGGAGTTGGTAAGGTGAGGTATTAGTACGACTGAGAACGTGAGTTCAAATCCAAAGTTAATTTGTTTATTTTTTTTTTTTAAATTTATTATTTTTAGAGTTGGAAAAGAAGTACTTACAATATAGAGCGTTTTTGTAACATTTTAATTCTTATTTTTAATCTTTTTTACTAACGAAAGTCGGTATAAAGAAAACACATGTATAGAATAAATAAATTAGTTTTTTTGTTTTGGGGTAATCTAATCATACAAATTGTGATCGAATGAAATCTTTATTGTTGACATCTTTTTCTTCTTCTACTTTATCGTCTTCTTCCTCTTATTATATAAAATTTCAATTTATGATTTTTCACATGGAAAATTATACAAATAAAAATATGAAAATCTATTTTTAAAATTTAAATTGTGAATTTTAA
Source organism: Pedicia rivosa (assembly GCA_963082725.1). Lineage (NCBI taxonomy): Eukaryota > Metazoa > Arthropoda > Insecta > Diptera > Pediciidae > Pedicia > Pedicia rivosa. The sequence continues at coordinate 6,322,795 of OY720156.1, read as the reverse complement.
GAAACCTAAAATTCTTTGTATTTTAAAAATATAAAGAATAAATTTGATTAAATTTATTTTATTTCTATAAAATATTAATCTATCTAAAAACAATTAAGCAATAAATAAAATAAATTGATTAAAATTTAATAAAAATCATTCAAAAATTTAGGTAGATAACTGTTTTATCAACAAAATTTAAAAAAAAAAAACAACCACCAATTTAAAATTAACCCCCTAAAATTTCAGTTCAGTGGTTAATGACTTGTCAAAATTAAAGCGACGCGGATAAAACTGTTGAAAAGTGTTACTAAAATATAAATATAAAAATCGGTAAAAATAATGCTAAAAAAGTGAAAATAAATTGAAATAAAATATTATAGTGATTGTGAATAATTGTTTTTTATGTTTTACTTAAAGTTAGTGTTAAAAAAAGTGTATTGTGTTGTGTTTTAGGTCGAACAACGAATATAGTGCGTAACCAAAATAATGTACATAAAATGATGCGGCTCTGCCACATCTAAAGACTAAATTCTCTCAAAAAAAAAATATTTATTTTTATGGACCAACAAGTAGGATACAAAAGGTAAGTCAAAAACTGTTTTTAATAAAAAAATTTTCATGAAAATGATGCATAAAGCAATCTAAGAATTTAATAATCTAATAATCTAATAAATAGTTCGATACATTTGACTACACACAACCAATATTTGTATCTCTGAAGTAAATTTTTTTTTTTATATTAGAAACAATAAAATATTTATATTTTGAAATTAAAATGATTTTTAATTAATTATAGAGATGATTTTTAAGTAGAGAATGAGAATATTCTTTAATTTTATTTGTATTATGATGTATAGTCGTCAAAACTAAAAACGTAAATGATGAATAAATATAATATTAAAATCGTGAACCTTTCTAATTTAGCCTTAAAAAAATATCTATAAATGACGCAATGTACACTTTTCTTTTTTGTTCATTATAATTTATTAATATTAATACTTACTTAAATATTTCTTAAGATTTTTATAAGTATAAAGTAGGTAGATTTGTCATATAAATTTATTATTTATCATTTTTTCATAATTTTCCTAAATTTATTAAATTTATTCCGTCATTATTGTAAATGCATTGTAAATTATGAAATGCAGTAGCTGAGTTGATAAGATGTGGACGTTTAGTTAATACATATAGGACGGGAGGGTTGTGTGAGTTCAGTTCTAAAGTTTAGATTTTTATTTATTTTCTAGTTTTATTATTTTATTTATAATAAATGTCTTGGAATCTATGTTTTTCTTCAGAGAACGACATTTTGATTCTTAAAAATTTTTTCTTTATAAATACAATATTTTTAATATAATTTTACATTTAATTTATGTAAACGTGTAAGTATGCTTTTATACCTTTCATCATTCATATAGAAAATCAATAATATATCACATAAAAATTCTCATCGGTCCAAATGCGAGATAAAATTTGTATGGTTTTCCGATCCATTTGTTTTGTATATAATTTAGATATCAATATTTCACACAAATCGTTCTGAAAATTACATTTATAAAATGATTGGTAGGCCGATGATTGGAACACTTACCTTAATTGTTAAATTAATTATAAAAAAAAAAAAATAAGTCGAGTATACTTTTCAGTATACTCCATAGTATGATCAAAAATATGATTTCAACAGAGATAGATAGAGAACATAACTTGTAACAGTGTAATAAAACCAAAATAAATAGAAAAACAAATAAAGTTATAGTTTTAGTTGAAAGGGTGAGAGGGGAAGAAAATGGAAAAATCATTCTAGATTGAATTGAATAATAAATGTAAAATATAAGTGTCACTAAGTATGTGTGTAATAATAATCAGGGCAATTATTATTTCCACTTGCTGATTAAATTAAAACATATTTTCAGACGAACATAATAAAGGATTTTTTTTTCTATAGGGTTAGGGGATGTATTTAGAATGTATGATTTAACAAAACTATTAAATCTGCTCGTTCAATATTTGTAATATAAAATAAACTGATAATACTAATTATGTTATTCATAATAAAAGTGTGAGTTAAGACTGCTAATGAACTGCGATATTCTGTAAAAACTATAAGAATAGTCTCGACATCCAAAAACACTACTTACAATCAAAATAAATCAAAAATAAATTATGGAATGAAAATTTTTTATTACATTATTTTACATACATTGAAAGAAAACAATTACATTTAAATTTCTTCTTTGTTTCAAAGTTAATTAATTGAATTGAGTAAATTAAAATTTACATTTGCATGTGGTTTGCAACTTACTTTAAATATTATTAACAGCAATAAATTTTCTAGCAAATTTTCCCTTCTGTTTAAAACATAATAATCTCATACTAACCAGTAACATAACTAAACAAATAATATAGACAAAATTTTTAATAAAATATTTCTTATATTTCCATTCATAATATTCTGTTATGAATTTAAAACGATTACGATAATTATCATTTAACTCATATTGACTTTTATGTGGAAAAAATGATAAGTAAAAGTCTTCTAATAATGATTTGATTAATTGATTATCATCATCATATATTGGATCTAAATTATCGTTGATACAGTTGAATTTTCTGTGGAAATTGCAAAAAAAAAAAATGAGAATAATTATTAATTAAATATTGGTATAAATTAAATCTTAAATGTAAAAATATATCTACTTTGATTTAATCGTCCGAACATTGAAAGCTGTATCTTTACGATCTACTTTCTAGTTATTTTTAATTATTTATGATTTTAGAATACTTGCATTAAATCAAAGCTCTAGAATAAATAATGCAATTGAAACAAAAAATGGTAACTAATAAAAATTTTCCATTTATGTTGTATGTGTCTCGATATCAAAATTATAGGAAATAGTGAAGTGAGAATATTTTGTGTTTTCATTCAAATATAAAAATGTACGAAAAAAAAAAACTGAAAAATAGAATTAAATTAAAATCCTTACTTTGGTGTACGTCTTAATTCATCTAATGCATCAACAACTTGTGTTATATTCGATGTTAACATTTTGAAATTACTTTGCATTCCTGTTTTTGGATTTATTTTATATCTATACATTGGTTTAACACCAAAATTTTCCATTAAAATCTTTACTAATTCACTACAATTAGCAACTAGATGTTCTGTAACACGTGGCTAAAAAAAAAGAAAAAACACACACACACACACAAAAGATTCAATATTTTAACTGAACTATTAGCTTAACAATTTTCTTACAATATTTGAATCCTCATATCGTTCATAAACTAACGTTGAATAAGTATTGTGATCTGGTTTATTTCCGTTTAAAAGTGAACAATTTGTAATTAATTCTTCAAAATAACGTACAGCTGCCCAATCTAATGGTAATGGATAAATTCTTGATAATAATGTCCTTATTTCACGATCAGACCATGTTCTAAAATATAATGTAAATGAAAAAAAAAAAATTTATATAATTTTATATAATCGTTTAATTAATTAAAAGCAATTAATTATGATTTTTAATTTAAATCAATTTTCTTTCTAGTTGTAAAGTTATCAAATGACAAAACTTTTTACTACTCTCAATGATTCTATTTAGAAAGATTCAATTAATAAAAAATTTTAAATGTTAAATTGAACCTAACAAATTAAATCTAACTTTAGTTATAACACTAAAACTAATTAATTAATGGAAAATTGTAATTATATTTACCCAGACTGATCTGTATCAAATTGATAAAATATTTCATTAATTGTATTATTTTTTGTTTCAGACATTAAATAATGATAATATGTAAATGCAAATTGCATATCATTTCCATTACGAAATTTATGTGATTTTGTTAATTGAAATTCATTAGAAAATTTTATTAACATATTATCAATAATATTACAGTCTAATAAAAAGCCAACATGTGCTAATACTTGTCGTGTTTTAAAACCATAAATACGATTAAATATTTTATTCGTATAAATTAAACTTTTTGCAAATATATCTTTTGATGATAAATAATTAATTTTATTATTATTTTTTAATTCTAATAATTTGTAATCATCAATTTTTTGAATTTTCATTTTTAAACTTTTTCTTTGTTCATCATTAAATGTTTCTACAAAATTTTTTACATTATTATTGTTTGTTAAATTTTTACGTAAATAATCATTAAATTTTTTACGTTTTAATTGTTTACGATAAATTTTTATATTATTATTTTTCTCATTACGTTTTCGATCAATTTCATTTTGTTTGAAATTTTTTTGTTCAATTTTCTTAATGTCAACAAATAAATTGGTTAAATTATTGAAATTATATTTTAAATAAATGTCATTTATTTTATTAATCTTATAATTATTTAGATTATGACTATTATTATTATCTAAAAAATTATTATTATTTGTATTGGTATTTAATTCATGTGAATATTGATCATCAATACAATCGCCACCATCATATTGACATTCATCAATATTACAGTGTTGATCACATGATCCATCACCTATAAATGCCCAAGAACATTCAATAGCACAATCTGGTACAAACCATGCTGTATATATATTAACACCATTTGTATCCGTTATTAAATCATCTGGATATAAATAATCATTTAAAAATATATCATCATTTAGGTATAAAAATTTTTTTGATAATTTTGGTATTTTATGTAAAAATGTTTCAATTGTTGTACTTGAAAATGTTGGTAAAATTGTTTTTATTTCTTTACTTGTACATAATTCATTATGTGATATTATTGTAATACGTTTATTTTCTAAATTAATCCAATGTGGTATTTGTCCATTTGTTACAATATATATGTGACGTATCCAGGGTGCATATTTATCTAATGATCTAAAATAATACTAAATGCAAATAAAATAATTAAAAACATTTATTTAATAAATAAACAAACCTTAATGAGTATTTTAACTCATTTTTATCATCAAAACGTGCTGGATCATAATATTTATCATAATTCTTAATATTATTTATAAAAACAGGATCAGAACCATTGACCCATGTATATACAACATCAATTGGTTCAATACTGTAGACTTCACTGATTATTCTATTCTCTAATGATAAAGAGTATCGAAAAATAAAACTCTAAAAATATACAAAAATAAAAAAAAAATATTAGTCAAATTTGATTTATTTTGTAGTTAGATAATAAAAATAGTGATAGGCTAAAAAAAAGCTTTTTTTGTTTATTGAAAAAATTTTAGAGTCAGATTTTAAACTCTGAGACCTAAGCAAAATTAACTTAACTAAAGAAAAGAATCTTTTTTTATTCGGTATAGACTAAATCACTAAAAACTCAACTCAATTACACAAGTTTATTAAATATGTTAATAAATAAATTACCTCAAAAAAATGTAACAAAAAACATAATAAAGTGACAATTAATAATAATATAATAAAGAAATTAAATTTATTTAATTTAATATCATAAGCAATTTTTTGTAATATTTTCATTGGCCGTAATCTCATTTCTATTTATCGTTATTATTAAATTAAATAATAAATACATTTCACTAAAATTCTTTTTAATTAAAATACATTTTATTAAGTCATTAATATTATAAATTTGATAAATTTAAAATATAACAATTTGTAAGAAGAAATTTTGGTTATGTTAAATAGTTCAAAATTTTCAAGTTGACGTTTACATTTGATTGATATTTTTTTTTTATATACTTTATTGTTGCCATTGCAAATAAAATCAATACATACATAGGGTGATATCTATTGTCGAAAATTTTGGCAGTATTTATTTTATAAATAATTTTTTTTATATAGTTAAGATGTCGTTGCAATCGTGAATGCAGGTTTAAAATTGTTGTTGTCTCTGTTTTATCGATACATATGTGTATCAACTAATTATTTTCCGTGGGAAAATTTTCAAATGAATAAATTAATTAATCATTTGAAAATTTTATTAATTTTTACTCTTTTATCATGCTATTTTTTTTTAATTCTTGAAGTAAATTACATAATTTTTTTTTTTTGCCTTAAAATTTATAAAGAAATTCTTGTTTCATTTAAATTTAAATAAAAAACTACTTGTGAATGTTGGCTGTTTTATTTTTTATTATAGAGTCCTCGTAAACATTCACATCCTATATATTTTTGTATTGTTATTGTATACCAAACAATTCATTTTAAAATGCAAATAAAATTTGGAAGGAGGTCAACTCGAAAACATGTTTTTTTTTTTTGTTTTTAGAAGAAGAAGAAGAAGAAGAATAAAAAAATGTCGGTATATCCTTTTTTATCTTTTAGTTGTTTTTTTTGTCTATAGTAATTTGTACCCTCTTCCACTCTTCTACACTACTGGTGAAAAAAAAAAGCCTCTAGACTATTCTGTTTAAAATAAAAAAAAAGGGAACAAAAATTATGAGCAAAATTAACGAAGAAAAAAACAAAAAATAAAAAATAAAAAGGTAAAAAAAAACCATTTTTATATTATACAACTCCTGGCATAAATAATCACACACACACACATGCACACACAATCAAAATACGGAACATATGCAATGTTGCATTTAGATGGTCGTATTGTAATGTAAAAAATTTTTAAATAAATAATTATAATAATTATGAACGAATTGTTGAAGTTTTTTTCTTTCTTCTTCTTCTTCTTCTTCTTCTTCTTATTCTTTGGATACGGCTGACTGTTTTCGGGCGGTTTTTTTTTTTGTTTATCTCTTCATCTCTCTTTCTCTCCTTTTCGAATGCATATAAGTTAAACGTAGGTAGTAGAGCCTTCTTTTACCTAGAAAATCCTTTTATTTGAAAATTCAAAAAAATAAAAGCAACAACAACAATATCCTGAAAGTGTACCTTTTTTTTTTTTCTATATTTTATTCCTCATTTAAACTCCAAAAGAGGTATAAAAGGTAAAAATCTTTCTGTAAAGGATGTTTGAGGGGTGGGGGACAAAAAGAGAAAAACAACGAACAAAAAAAAAAATAACAAATTTGATGAAAGAAAAGAAATCTTCCATATAAGAAAAGGAAGAACTTTTGACAATCATCAAAAATAGAAATAGCAAAAAAAAAAAAAAAAAGGTACATAATTTGTTGTTGTTGCTGCTGTTATTATTGTATTTGTTGTTACTGTAACTGTTCATCTTATATATCAAAAAAGAGAAGATAAGGCAAAAAATTGTGAAGAAAATATTCAGAAAAAAAATAATTTTCTGTAAAAACAAAAAAACAAAAAACAAAAATAAACAAAAAAAATTCCCAACTTCGAAAAAAACAAAAAACAAAAACAGAAATAATAAAAATCCTTCATTCACGTTTGTATAAATTATTTTTTTCAAGTGCTTCAACTGCTTGGTTATTAGCACTTCTACATTAATACATCAAATTAATTGAAAAAGTTCTGTTGTCTTCAAATATGTTTCTAATTTGTCCATTGTTACTGTTGAATTTTGGAGGCATTCAGCTAAGGTTATTGTAAGATCGTAAAATATTCTTTGGTATTTCTTGCATTCAAGGATTATAAATTAGTTAGTTAGTTTTATTTATTTTACAAGGGCAAGCAACCTTTCGGTTAGATTCACCCTTGAGACCTTTTTTTTTTTTTTTGAGGTGGGTTCTGAATCACCTAGCATCTTGTACATGCAATTTTTAATTCAATTCAGCGCATTGCCTGCACATGCAGATTTCTTAAGAAGAATCATTCGGTTAAAACCTTGTGCTGCACAACGGCCAGAGGATCATAGCACAAGGATTATATGTTTCACTGATTTTTTTTTTCAGTTTTGTATTCATCACAAATTGGAGCATTAGTTTTATTCATTGTATAATTATTCTTATCATCTTTATAGAAAATTAAAACTAAATTCTTTTTGTCTATTAAAAAAAAAAGTTGTTGTTTTGTTGTTGTACAATTTTCGTTAGAATTTTTCTTTTATTTTGTTTTTATTTTTTTTTCTTTCGAATAAAATTGTCCCATTTACTTTTGTGTAATAGGAAAAATTTTTATTGTGTACTGTGTACTGTCAGCTGAAGATGATATATTCTAGGAAGTCTGTTAGAGATGAGTGACATAAAATTCATTCAATACATAAAAAATAAAAAAAAAAATTTGACAATGATTTTCTTATTTACGATTAAAATATTTGATTAAATTCAAAATTAAAAATAGAATTTAATTGAAATTTAAATTTGATTAATAGAAATTTTAATAAATTATTGACGTAACGTACAGTTTGGTTGTATGTTTTTTTTTTTTTTTTTTTGTTGTTCACATAAATGTAAATTTTTTACATGACAGATACAATTCTAACAATAGAATTAAATAAAAATTAAATAATATAATTCTGAAGGTAGAAAGAAAAATAGAAAATAGAGAGAAAAAAAAAAAAACAAAAAAAAAACATTTCTTAGAAATAAAAAAAAAATATTATTATTTTCTTTCCAAAATTAAAACATTTCACTCTCTCTCTCTCTCTCTCTTTCTCTCTCTCTTTCTGAAATTCAGTAACTGTGAAATTAATTTTCACATTTTTCCTTCATTTTATTTACTGCGAATAAAAATTTGTTTTTTTCCTTCGATTTTTCTAAGAAAAAAAAATAAGAAAAACGTGTTTTGGCTAGAAAATCATAGAAAAATATTTATAGAAAATTAAGGATTTATGAAGAGAAGCGGAAAAAGAGAGAGAGAGAGAGAGAAAAGAGAAAAGGAAGAAGAAAAAATTGAAAATAGAAAATAGAAAATAGAAATACATCAGAAACAGAACCGTTACATATGTGTGTGAATTACCTTTAAATTATTTTCTATCAATCTGATAGATGGAACCAAAAATTCCTCTATGGAATGTCTTCAATTGGAACAATACAAGAATAATTTTAGAAAAAGATTGAAAGAATTTTTATTAAATAATTTTTGCTAAACGTTCCAAAAAAAAAACTAAACTAAACAAAACTAAACTAAACTAAACTGAAGTGAACATTCAGACTTGAACTTATATGACTCCTTATTTTTTTTTTTCCCCCAATTTATAAAATTTAATTGATGAAATGAAAAAAAAAAAAAAAAAATTAAAGGAAATTTTTTAATAAAATTTTAAAGAAATTTTTTTTTTATTGCAAAAATAAATTTTACAATTTCTTTTTTTTTTTTTTTTTTGCATTCCGGAACAAAAGGAATACGTTCACATATTCACACATATACCCATTCACATGCATTTATACATGGATTTTTCCTGAAAAGGGGGGGAAAAAAAAAAACAAAAGTAACTAACAAAACTTTTTCATAAAAGTAATTTTTCAAAGATTCTATAGAATTGAATAATAGATGTATGTGTGTGTGTGTATATGTGTATATGTGTATATGTGTTTGTGTGTGTGTGTATTGCATGTCCGTATTTATAATAACCAAAAAAAAAAAACTATAATAAATGATTTATATTTTGGCAATAATTTTCCCATGCGTCCTGTTTTATTCTTTTCTTTTTATTCACATCTTTCTCTCTCTCTCTCTCTCTCTCTCTCTTTTTTTTTTCACATATTTCTATCCTTTTTACCCTTTCACACGTAATATTATTATTTTTACTATACGCAATATGTTACAAAGTTTTTTTGTTTTCTTTCTTGTCCACACGCAACCTATGCATGCAAGCGTACACATAAACACGCACACATATATGCACACACACACACATATATAATGATTCAAACACACAAAGAGAGAGAGAGAGAGAGAGAGAGTGAAAATTAAATTTAAGTTTTTAGTGTATGCATTTGTATAAAGGATAATAAGGTATAACAAAAAAGGATTAATACAATTTTTTTTGCGTTTGATAATGGGTGTGTGTGTGTGTGTGTGTTTGTAAAATAGAATTGAGAGAGAAGAAATGATGATGCTGAATAATATAGAAGGAACTTATTTTAAATGCAGAATCTCGTAGAATTAGAATCATAGAATGAATATTAAAGATTCATATAAATCGAATTTAATTATAATGACACAACACACATAAAATTAGTTAATTAATTAATCGAATTTGAAAAAATAAAAAAAATGAAAAGACACAAAGAAAATTTTTTACTTTCATTCCAAATTATTAATGGTGAAAATTATTGTAATCGAAATTGTAAAATTAACAAAAAAAAAAAAACAAAAAAACAAAAAAATTTAAATATGAAAATTTTCTCACGGACACGACACTTTTCTTTACTACCACCCACTTTTCACACAATACAGTTAATACAAAAATTTCTTTAGTTTTTTTTTTTTTCATTAATTTACAATAGAAAATTTTTTTTGCTATTTTTGTATTATTTAATTTTCATCGAATTTTCCATTTTTGTTTATTGGAAATTTATTTATTTTTATTAATTCAAAATATGTAATAAGGATTTAAGGATGATTTGTGTCAGATGGACGGTTCAATTTATCCAAATTTTTTATTCGTTTTTTTTTTTTTTAAATTTAATTAAAGAAAATAATAATAACAACAACAACAACAACAACAACAATAAATAGTAAATTTTTCTTATTTTTTTCCTTATTTAATTTTAAATCTTGATATGATCAAAGATGTTTAGTGTTGCTAATGAATTATTAAATTAAATCGTTATCAAATTCGTCTGGTTACTGATGTTGAATTCGATGACATTTTTAGTCAGATTAAAAAGAAAAGTTTTTAAAGAAATTACGCAACACACTTTTTTTTTTTTTTGATTTGTAATTAAATTTTATATTCATTATCAATTTCTACTTAATATTTAATTATGTGAATTTTCCATTAGGTTAATTATCTTAATTTTTGTTGTTGTTATTGTTGTTGTTGTTGTTGTTGTTGTTGTTGTTGTTGTTGTTCAATTCATATAGAAAGAGAATTTCTATGTGTGTCCTTTGAATCCATGAAAATTAATGAAACTTAATAATTTCCATGTATTGTTTTTTTTTTTTTTTTTTAATGTCACAGAAAAATAAAGAAAATTATTTTCATTTTCTTTTTTTTTTTTTTTCTTTTTGATTGATTCACAAATTTTGTAATTTCATTTTCTTTTCTTTTCTTTATTTTTTTTCCCGCTATTAAAATAAATCATTTTTTTGCTTCGTTTTATCTCATTTGTCTCTCTCAAAAAAAAAAAAAGAGAATTTTTTTTCTAATATTTCTATTTGTCTCTTAAATTTTCTATTTTAATGAAAAATTAAAGAATAGAAAATAGAAAATAGAAAAGAAAATAGAAAAGAAAAGATTAAAAAAAAAACAAAAAAAAAAAAAAAAACAGCAAAAAAATAGTTTTTAAATTAAAAAGTTTTCCTAGACTATTGTTTTGTGTTTCTGTTTGTCTGCTTTATTTTCTTAGTTCCATTTGCAACAACAACAACAATAACAATAAAACAACAATAAAGTAAATGCAAAAAAAAAGAAGAAACAACTCACAACAACAACAACAACAACAACAACAACAAGAAAAATTTTGAATTTCTAGTTTTTTGTTTTTGATTTTCGATTTGTTTTTTTTTTTTCTCTCTTAGGATTTTCAATTCTTTTTATCCTTCTTCTTGTATTTTTTTTTTTTCTTTTTCTTTTGTTAGTTTCTTCTGTTTTCCTTTTTTTCTGTTTTTGGCTTGGCTGTCTGGATTTTGTTGTTGTTGTTTTTTTTTTACTGGTTAGATATGAAACTGGAGAGTGAGAGAGAGAGAGAAAGCGAAAGAGAGATTGAGAGAAATAAATTGTGTATAAAAAATAATACGCTGAATAGAAAAAAAAAAAAAATAAAGATGAGGAGTAACATGCGCTTTAAGAATATCGCGCGCATGCGAGATCACAAATACATGTATGTATTATTTTTGATAAAAAAACAAAAAAAAAAAGTTCAAAACTTTTATACGCATTTATATACAATAGATTTTTGCATGATTCAATGTGTATGTATTTTATAACAAATTTTGTGGATTCAAACTTTTTGTTGTTTTGTCTATTCAGTGTGTGTGTGAGTGTTTATCTGTGTGAGTGATTGTGTGTTTTTTTGTGTGAGTGTATGTGTGTGTGCCTATGAAGTTTTGTAACTGCGCGCCTGATATGTATATGGCATAAAATATTTCCAATGAAGAAGAAGGCGAAGCCAACAACAATACACATTATAAATGTGTGTGAGTGTGTGTACTTTTCATTTACAAAAGAATTTTAGACGTACTTTGTGTGTAAGTGTGTGTGCACAAATTTCAACCCATACATAGTCTATAAAAATGTGTAAGCAAACCATGGGTTGATCATCGTTTTTGTATTTAATAAAAATATTAAAATTTTCAATCATTATTACAAAACTTGTATAGTTCAGATAAATTTAAATAAAATTTAAAAATATTATTTCCGGTTAAAAAAGTTGTTCTTAAAAACTTATACTATATTTTTTTTCAGTGAAATTCTAAAAAATATTTTCCGCTAACAACCGATTAACACTCCATGTAATTTCTATACCCATTTCTTTCACTCATTGAATATTATATACCCTTTTCTCTTCTTTTTCTTCTTCTCCTTTATTTTATGCCATTCGTAAAATAATAGAGGAAGAATAAATAGAAAGAGAAAAAATACAACGTTATATATTTTTTCTTTCTTTCTTGATTTTCATTTGTTTTTTTTTTTTTTTTCTTTCTTTTTTATATTAATCTCATGTATTTTATTTTACCGGCATTGGTACTCCGCATGTTAAAATATTTTTCGTTTCCGTCAGTCTGTAGACAACCGTCGTATTGAAGGCAACAATAATAATTATTTAATAGTTAAAACAAAATAATAAAAAAATAATAAATAAATAAATAAAGAAATTTAAAATATTATAAAGAATTAAATTAAAAAAGAAAAACATAAACCTTAAATTTAATAAAGAAAATAAAAAAGAACAAAAAATTTTAATAAAAATAATTTAAAGAAAATTTACAAGTAAAAAAAGAATAAATTTAAAACAAAAAACAAGAATTTTTCTATAAATAAAATAAAAATTAAAATTAATTAAAAAAAAAAAAAAAAACACAACACAAAAATTTATCTCTTAAATAAAGTTAAAAAAAAAAAAAACAAAAATAAGAAAAATCGAAAAAATCGTCATTTTGATAAAAAAAAAAAAAATAAGAGAAAAAAAAGAGAAAGTAAAACGAGAGGGAGTAAACTATCCTATTTTAAAATAAAAATTTAGGATATTTTTCTATTTCGAGTGAAGACAAATTACGTTTAGTTTCAAACAAAATTAACAAATTCCAGAGAGTGAGAGTTTTTTTTATTTTGTTTATTGTTGTTGTTGTTGTTTTTTTTTTGGTGCCCCGAAAAAAAAGAAACAAAAAAAAAAAAATAATACAACAAAAAATTCACGAAAAGAAAAATCCAAATAAAACTTAAAACGTTCTAAAAAAAAAAAAAAAAAAATTGTTTTCCTTTATTTTTTTTTAGTAAATTTTTTTATTTAAATAAAATTGAAAAAAGTTTTAAGAAAACTTTGTTATTGTGTATTAAAAAAAAAAAAAAAAAAAAGAAGCAAATAAATTCATTTAAATTCAATTTAAAAAAAAACAAACAGGAAAACCAAAAAAGCAATGCATTACTCAGTGATAGTAACTGGTGTACATAATTATTAAATTCAAACGTAAATCACAACAACAAAACCAAAAAACAATAACAACCGAGATTCCTACAAAATCAAAACAAGAACAAATTATAAATAAAAAGTTAGTAAATGTGCAACTAATAGAAAAACATAACAACAACATTTTTAATAGTAAAAAAAAAAAATAAAAAAAAAACACTAAAGAAAATAAAACAAGGTGTGTGAGTGTGAGAGAGACAGGAAATAGATAAAATAAAAGAAAACAGCAAATCTAATCAAAAATAAAACAACACAAAAGTTAGGAGAAAAAACGTGAGCTTTTTTTCTTCTAAAAACAAAAAAAAAGTTTTCATTTAAGAATTATTTTGTATGTATTTGTGTGTTGTGTATAGAAAACAGTAAAAAATAAAGACCCTAAAAAAACATTTAATAAAAAAAATAAAAAAAAAGAACAATTGAATTATTCCGTTTTCTATCAGTTTAGTTTTCTTCCTTTTCCATTTTGTTTTCTCTAATAATTCTTGCAACTGTTATCCCTCCTTTTCTCTTCATTAACGTTAACACTGAGAAATCCCGCTTAAACAAATTTTATTTTTTTTATCACGTAAAAAAAGAAAAACAAAAAAAAAAAAAAAAGGCTAATAAATTAATCATTCAATCGTCAACAAATTGAAATAGACAAAAAAAAAAAAAAAAAACGAGAAGAGTAGAGAAGTAGAGAAGAGAAAACGAAACAACTATACATTAAATATTTTTGTTTGTTTGTTTGTTTTTTTTTTTGTCTTGTTTCAATCTAAATTAAATTGTTTTTATTTTTTTTTATTGTGTTTAAAAGTAAAAGTTTTGTGAAACAGAAAACAAGAAGAAGAAGAAGAACAATAAAAAAAAAAAAAGGAAATAAAAATATCATCATCCCAACCATTATTGCTTGAACTGTGTTACAGTAAGGACAGTAAAAGGAGTTCAATAATAAAAAGCAAAAAACAATTGTGAATTTTTAAAATAAAAATAAATATATAACGGTATAAATAAATTAAAAAAAAAGGAAAACAGTTGAAAAAGAAAAGGATTTCTTTGGTTTAACAAAAAAAAAAAAAAAACATAAAAAAAAAGTAAACGAGATTATTTTTATTTTTTCCAAAACAAAAACAAAAACAAAAAAAACGGTTGTGAAATAATTATCAAAAAAAAAAAAAAAAATGTCTACATTATTTTGTGAAATGGAACGTGCAGCAAATCATCAAACAAATAATATTGAAGAACAACGTGCTCTTCAATTAGCATTTGAATTATCAATGCTTGGCTTAACAGACACATTATCAAGTGTTAATGATATCAGTAATGTTGTTAATACACAATCATTGAATAGTCCAAATGGTTGTAATGGTCTTGGTGCATTTCAACAATTAATGCCATCACTTGAAGATCGTTCAAAAAAATCACAAAATATGACTGAATGTGTACCAGTACCAAGTTCTGAACATGTTGCTGAAATTGTCGGCAGACAAGGTAAGAAAATACTTTTTTTTTTGTTTGTTTTATTTTATATTTATTATTTTAAAAATTTAATTTTTAATCGAAAAAAAAAAAAAATCTTCATTTTACAACAACAAAAAAAAAGAAAATTTAATTAGTCCAATTTATGTAGAATTTTTTTTGTTCTCAAATCAATTAGATAATTATTATCAAAATAAATTATGCAATTCAAAAAGTAAACGCGATCGTAATCGTAATCCAACACACGTGGAAGAACAATATTTTATTTATGTCTCAAAACAAAAACAAAAACAAAAAAAAAATAGAAGGAAAATTGCAAAAAAAAATTGACTTTTTATTTTTTTAATTTATTTTCAATTATTTTCTTTAATTTTTTTTATATTGAACTTAACAATTCTGATTACCGATGTAAAATAATAATTCGTCTCTCACACAATTTACACCATTAAAAATGATCCTTTTTTTTTGTACTAACGATTTGGTTTTCTTCACTCTCTCTCTCTCCGCTCTCTCTCTCTACGCTGAGAGTTAGATAAAAGTACAAATAAAATTCTATCGTTAAACGTTAAACTTTGGTATTTTGTTTCAATTTTTGAAAATAAAATATTTATTCTAAAAATCTACAGAGAGGGGAAAATAGAATAAGTTTTAAAGAAAATTTTTGTATAAAATATGAATAATTTTCCCTTCCATTGTTATTGAGAAAAATGAATTATGTGAATAATTTTGAATGAGAAAGACAAATAATTGTTATTTTTTTCTAATTTATTTATTTTTCTCTTCTTCCCCTCTCTGTTGGGATTTTTATCTGAATTTGAATTTCTTCTTTAATAAAATTTTTGACTCAAAATTTACACAATTTTTTTTTTCGAGTCAGTTTTTGCATTTTTTTTTTTGTTAATTTTATATTTATTGTTTTTGTATGTGTGTGTGTGTGTATTTTGGACAAAAAATGAAAAACAATTTATTGAATTAAACAAAATATAAACAAAAAGAAATTGAATCAGTCAGAACCCCCCCACCCAGACATTATTAAAAAAACAGTAAAAATACGACGTTACTTTTTCTGTTTACATTATACTCTGACTTAAGCTAAGCGAAGAGAAAGGTCTTAGAATTAGGGATTTTGACAAGAGCCATCAAACAGAAAATGACACACTGAAAAGAGAGAGAGAGAGGAGAGAGAGAGTAGAAATTATTTTCGGTACATTTAGGGATAGAGAATGTGAAAGAATTTTTCATAAATAATACGTTTGTGTACCAAAACAAAAGAAAATTTACCCTACGGTTTCCAGGTGCAATAATTTCTTTTTTTTTTTTGATTTCTTTCACACAATATTTGCAAAAATTCTCATTATTCCAATTTCTCTTGATCCCATCCATTTTTTTTTCCATCCATTTTATATTCGCTACATAAAAAATGTGTTGGAATTATTTTTTGTGAAAAAAAAAAACAGAATAAAGTTTTCGACTCATCCACATCAAAATCTAAATTGAAAGGAAAATATATTCAACCATTTTCAACTGAATATATTTTTATTTTTTTGTTCGTTTTGTTTTTTCATTTTGTTTTTATTTTGTTTTTCTACATTTTATTTGTTTCGTTAATTTGAAAAAAAAAGAGAGTCTAAATTTAAATTTTCCCAACTTTCTCTCTCCTAATTTGTTTCTAGATTCTACAGTTTATTTTTTTTCTTTTTTTTTGAATTTTGATGGAAGTTATTCTTGAATGAAAAATAAGATAAAAAAAAAAAAAAAGTAAAAAAGTGAATCGCAGTCAGTACCCCCAGTATGACAGTGGCGTCCTAATTTTTTTTTATATGATTCAAATCACAATAAATTTTTTTTGCAATCCAATTGGAGAAAAATTCAAAGTGCAATAAATTTTTTTTTAAAATTATTTTATTGCTTTTCGGAAAAAGAAAAAAAATTCTTTTAACAAGATTGCAAATTAATATACGTTCAATTTATTTTTGTCTCATTTTTCTCTTGGTTCTCATTCTTGATTTTATTTCACAAATTTTATAATCGATACTTGAAATATCCTGAGGAAAAAAGGTATCAAATCACCTCATCCTTAAGTTATTGTTGATTCTTTGTCCGTTTTCATATTTTTTTTTACTTTATTTTGTTTTTTTTTTTTTTCTTTTGTCTTCCTTTTATGAATATGACAAAAGAAAAATAAACAAACATTTAGATTTTATACACAAGAAATTGAAACCAAAAAAACTGATAAACAAAAAAAAAAAAAAAAAACATAAGAAAATTATCGCGAATAAAAAAACAAAAGTTTTTTTTTTTTTTGTATCTTTTGTATCTCAGACGTTTGAAATTCTGTTGGTTTTCTACTCTCTCTCTCTCTCGTTTAATTTAATGTTTTAATGTCATCTTTTTGACTCTGATGGTAAAAATGGTAACAAAACTTACCTTTGGTGTTTTCATCATCACAGTTGTGTTGTTATTTTTGTTTTAAATAAATCAAACAACTTAATTTAGCCTTGTTGAAGTACGTCGATCTTTTTTTTTTTTCCTTTATTTTTTTTTTTTTATTTGTGTGCGTTGTTTTTGAAGTCAACTACTCGCAGAAATACTTATTTTGTGTGTGTGTGTGTGTGCGTCTCTATATGTATAGATTTATGTGTTTGCTTTAATGTGTTTGAAGTCGTTGTTCTCCTTTGTTTCGTCTCTCACCTATTTCTCCCACCCCTCAATCGTTTGTTTTTTTTTTTTGTTTTCGTTTTCTTCAAAGATTTTCCTTCTTTTGTTTTTTTTTTTTCTGTTCCCATCATGAAATGAAATAAAAAGAAAAATCGAAAAACAAAAAGATCATGAGTGGAAGAAGTAGAAAAAAACTCTTATACTTTACGTTAACATTTCTGAAATGTGCAGTTAAAAAAGAGCAAATGAAAAAAAAAAAAAAAAAAAAATGGAAATAAAAAAAACAAACCATAATGGTGAATGATCGCCAGCAAGGTCATCTATAGACTTTTTTTTATTTTTCACAACAGACACAAAAAAAAAAAACACAAACAACAACAAAACAAAATACAGAATGATAAAAAAAAAATTAATATCGCCGCTGTTCGGTTGTTTCTTTTTACCTATTTTATTTGTCCCTTTGTTTCTGTTTTTTTTTTTTTTCTTTTTCGTTTTTCTTAGTTTACTTTATTTTTTTCTTCTGTCTCCTTTTGTTTCATTAAACATTATTTTGTCTTGACCCCCCTCACCCCCCTCAATCACTTATAATAAACTAAGCGGTGCGCACAAACCCTTAACAATCAAGCTAAATAGAAAATTTTCTTTTAAAGTAACAAAGTAAATTTTACGACGCCGCTGTTATTATTTGGTTACTTTTATTTTCTTGTTCTGTTGTGTCGCTCAACACTCTCGACTCTTCTATAACCGTTGATCATCATTAAATTAAAAAATAAAAAAGAAAACAAGGAAAAAAGAAAAAAGAAGAAGAAAATATACGACATCATCATAATATTCATCCTACAAAATAACACAACACATACACACACACACACACACACACACTAACACATGCTTTGATGCACATTTAAAAAAAGAAAGATGCATGCGTTTTTTTTTATTGTTTTTTTTTTTCCTCTTTTTTTTTTTATATTTTCTTTTAAATTTTTCTATAAATGTGCGTGCGGGATTCTATCTATATCCATAGATCATGGATTTCTATCTATACCATCTCACTCTACATTTCTCTCTCACTCTCTCTCTCTCTCTCACAATTTTTTTCTTTCTTTTACATTCTTAGGCTGTCACTGCATCAGTGCAAGTTAAAATAAAATACAACAAAATTAGAAAAATTTAAAACTGCAGTTATAAAAATATTCAAAATACCAATACACATACAAAAATTCACACTTGTATAATTTTTTTTTGTTATAGATTTGTTTCTTAAGAATAGTACACGAAAATTTAAACAAAAAGAAATAACAACAACAATTAAAAGAGAGAAAAAAAAAAGGACAGAGCGAAAAAAAAAAAAAGAAGATATTAATAATTGGTTTTAGTTTGGGGAATGAAATTATTTTATGTTTGAAACTAATAAATTATTATTGATGATGATGGTTACATTAGTTCAAAATATTTATCCTAAAATTTATGGTCTATTTTGACAGGTTATTTTTTTTTGTTAATTATTATTAATTTTTGTTGTTGTTTTTTTTGCTTGTTCTAAAATGATTAAATCCATTTACTGCGTCTGGAATTATGAATAATACTCTTCTTCTTCTTCTTCTTTTTTATGAGTTATGTAAATTTTTTTTTTTTTTTTAACAAATAAGAAACGAGAAATAAAGAAACACATGTCCAGTTCACAAATTCACAAATGAACTAACAACAACAACAAATGTCTCCGTCCGGACGTAATTTCTTTTTTTTTTGTTCTTCTTCTTTTATTATTAATTGGGGAGAAGGGGGTTTCATTTTTTCTTTTTCTTATATTATTAGTTTGTTTCCATTGGTTTGTTTGAGAATTTAAACATGTGGTTTTCCTTATGTTTTTTTTTTTTACATTAAATTTAAAACAAAAAAAAAAAAAATATATATCGAACAATAACAACAACAACAGAAGAAACACAATAAAAATGAAAAGGAATAATTTATTTTTGTTTCTTTGCCTTTTTTCTTTATTTGAAGAATAAAAATTAAAACACCTGCCCTCCCTCCCCCCTCACTAAATCGTTCATTTAATCGATATTTATTTTCCTCCCTTTCAACATAAATAAATTATTTTCTTTGTGAATTTGCAATCCTTAAAAATTATGTTTTTTTTTTTGTTTTTTTTTTTACAAATAAGAATTTTTATTAACTCGTTTGGGACAATTTAAAAAGAAAAAAAAAAACAATATTTTTTCTTTCTTTTTGTCGTTTAATTTCAAAAAATTGCTACTAATGAAAATTTAATAAATTAAATGAAAAATACAGTAATCAATTTTTAAAGTCATTTTTGAATTTTTAATGTGGGAAACGGATTCTTTGTCACCGTAATATGCGTTTCCGTATATATATATATATATATATATGTGTGTGTGTATGTATGCTTGTGCATGTGTGCAGAAAAAGTAATGATAAATCAATAAAATAAATTCGATTAAAAAATAATCTTAATTTTTAACACAAAATAAATTTTGTTTTATTTGTTTTAAATAAATTTTGACTTTTTTTTTTTTTTTTTTAAAAAAATCTACTTAAAATATATAAATTTTTTTGGTTTTTACTTTGACGGGGGGGCCAACTGAATTAAAAAAAAAAAAAAAAAACAAAAAATCAACAACAAAATAAAAACAGAAAATTTGAATAACTACAAGAAAAAAAAAAAAACAAACAAAAAACAAAAATAAGAAAAAGAAACAAAGCAAAAAACAGAAAAAAACATTCAAATTATTAATTTTCTAAGAATAATTTGATTCGATCAAACATCAAATGCAACCTATCATTTGTTGTTGTTTTTTCTTCATCTTATTATTTTTATTTGTTGTTTTTATTTATTTATTTTTTTCTTTGTTTTGTCTGACATATTTCCACCATCACTCTCTTTCTTCTTCTTTAATAATTCTTAGTCCAGACACTTTCAAATATTGCAACAGAATGGAAAAGTTTTTTTTTTTTTGTTTCTACTTCTTCTTCTTCTTCTATTTTATTTTTCTTTCTTTATTTAACAATATGTGTATATGTATGTTTGTACGTAAGTTTACAACTAATTAAATATCTTCTTCTCTTTTAAAGATTAGTGTTAATTTTTTTTTTTTTTTTTGAATTAATTAATCCTCTTTTACTACAACAATTTTTTTTTTTTTATTATTCCTCTTAAAGAAAAAAAAAAACAATAAAATCATTCGTCCAAAGAAGTTATTATTCCTTGTTCTACTTGTGTGTTACTACTGGAACCTCTTTTTCATCAATTCGTTATTTTGTTGTTGTTGTTGTTGTTGTTGTGTAAACTACATTTTTTTTTTTTTTTTTGTGTGTGTACCTGATAATTCGTGCGTTTATATTTGTCTGTGCATGTGTGTTTACAATGTGCCTATCAAAACCAATGATCCTTTTCTCTATGTATGTGTGTTGTGTGTCTATTTAATGATAAGGAACACCAACAACGGCAATGGGAAAAAAGAAAAAAAAAAAAAACAAACTGAAAAGATAAAAAAAAAAAAAATCGTGAAGGCCATTCCTCATTTATTTATTTATTTATTTTCCTCTTCTCGTATTGCTTTCCTTCTTCATCGTCACTTTTGTCTTTTTCTTTACATTTTTTTTGTTTTTTTTGTAACCATTTTTTTTTTTAAATGGCTAAAAAAAAAAACACATTTTTATATCATTTTGTTGTTCTTTTGCTGTTGTTGCTGTTCTGTTGTTCAGGTCGTCCAACTAAATCAAGGTTCAATAATTTTGGTGTATATGTGTTTGTTGTTGTAAAATATATTCCATTTGTTTTTGTAGCTCTGAATTGGATTCCCCTCTTTGTCTTTGTGTCTGATCCGAATTTTTTTGTTGTTTTTTTTTTTTTTTTGGTCGAGTCAAGATAATAAAAATTGAAATAAAGAAAAAGAAAAAAGAAGAAGAAGAAGAAGGTGATGAAAGGCAAAAACAAAAAAAAAAAATTGAAATAAAGAAAAAAAAAAAAGAAAAAGATGAAGAGGAAACACAAAAAAAAAACCACGTGGTTTTCTTTTTTTATTTGTCCTCTTTCCTAAACCAACCAATCGCCATTTTTGCAAATTATTCAAATCAAAAATAATTTCAAATATTTCGTCAAAAATTGATTTTTTTTTTTTGTTTTTGTTCAAAAAATGGAAGATTTTTTTTTTTTTTTGTTTAAATTTTTAATTGTTTATTTTTTTTCAGTTTATTTTTTTTTTTAATTATAACAAAATGTAGATATTTTTGAATTCTCACAAAAAAAAAAAAAATAACGTTTAATGTGTAAAGGAAACGTTTAAAAATAATTTCAAAATGAACGAAGTAAAAGGAAAATTAAAAATTAAATTGGAAAATTTGAAAATGGAAAAAAATGTAATTATGATAAAAATTTGAACATTTTCTTTTCATTTTATTTTTCTATTCGATTATTAACGAACTGTTTTAATGCTGTTTGTATGTGTGTGTGTATGTGTGTGTGTGTGTATGTATGTTTGGTGCACATTTATTGTTCTTTTTTTTTGTTTAAAGAAAAAAAATTATTTACTGAAAAATTCTCATTTTTGGAATAAAGAAATAAAAAAATCTATTGAAAATTCTCTTTAATATAAAATGGAAAGAAAAAGAAAAATCCTCTTCATAAATATGAGATGATAAAAAATTGCCCACCCATAGAAGAAGAAGAAGAGGACGAAAAAAAAAAATTAAAAATATAAAAAAAAATGTTTAAAGGACGGTTGGTTTTTTTTTGTAGAAACCAAAAGAGAGAAGAAAAAAATAAACGTACCACCTGCTCCCTATTTTATAAATTTACTATTCCCTTTTTTTTTTTTTTTCGGTCCTTTCCTCTTTGCCCTTCTCTCTCTTTGTCAATTGTGTTCTTTTTTTTTTTGTCTCTGTCATCTTATTATAAAAATTTAGCTGGTCTCAGCTGCTTCTTCAACGCTGCAGGCTGGCTACTGCTGCCGCTATTCGAATATGCCCCCCCTTCCTCTTCTCTACACTCTTCATTGATATTTCTGTTTCTTTTTTTTTTGTGTTTTTGTTATTTAGGTTTAAAAATTTTTTTTTCTCCCTATTTTATGTGTGTGTGTGTGTGAGTGTGTAATGTACAGAAAAATAATAACCACCGCTGCGTTTTCTGTTACTTTTCTGGATATTTTGTGTTATGGCTTTACATTTTGCAACTGTTAATTTTTATGATTGGATGATTGACTGACGTCATGGTCGCGTTTTTTTTTTCCAATTAATTATAAGTGGCCTTTTGGAGTCTACTGTCTGTGTTGTCTGGTTTTTTTTTTTTTTACCACTTTTGGTTGATTTTTTTTTTTTTATTTATAAATCCAAAAAAATTTTTATTTAAAGAAACATTTTTCTCACTCATGATTGATTTTTTGTTTTTTTCATATAAAAAATTTTTTTGATAAGATTTTAAGAAATTAATCTTATTAAAGTTTTTTTTTTCTTTGTTTTTATTTTTATTTCTAAGAATAATCTTTGTTCTTTTTCGCTTTACCTTTTAAAAAGAGTTCATCGACTATATAAATTAAAAAAAAGATGAAAATCTTTTGTTGTTTTTTTTTGTATTAATCAATGAACCACCACCAACCATCATAAACCATATTTTTTTTTTTTTTAATTTTTAATTTATTATATTGAATTTCATTTCTTTCAGAATAAAAATGAAGAAGAAGAAGACAAATAATAATATTATAAAATTTTCTTAAAAAAAAAAAAAAAATGAAAGAAGAACAAAAAAAAAAAAAAAAAGGATAAGAGAGAAGTTTGGTAATTTAAAACCACATCCTCTTTTTATAAAAAAAAAAAAACAAGTATGTTTGGTTCTATTTCTCTCTGTTCCCATCCATCCTTATTCTCTTTTTAGTTTTTTTTTATATTTTTTTTTTTTCGGTCTTCATTGTGTCATCGTCATTAAATTCAAGACCTTTTTTAACATCCTACTACTATTACCCCAATCCTCCCCTCTTACTCTCTTACTTCTTAGATTTTTTTATTTTTATATTGTTTGACTGATCTTTGGTATGTGTTCTGGCCAAATAGAAGAAACTGGTGGGGGATGTTTCATTTTATATTTATTACATTTTCTTTTTTTTTTTTTTTTGCGAAAAAATTATTTAGGTTTTTTTTTGTTTTCTTCTTATTTTTCTATTATTTCATTTTCAGAAAATATTGTTGTCATGTGGGTTTTTCATCCTTAAATAAGGAACAAGGACACATACAGATTTCTATTTAATTCAAGTCACAAATTGAATAAAGATTCTTAGTACTTTTAGGTAGTTTTTTTTTTGTTTGTTTTGTTTTGTTTTGTTTTATTTCTACAACAACTGAATATCTTATTCTTTCTACTTAGAATTAATTACAACTACTTTTCATATATGTTGGCTCTGGTAATGAAATGAATTAAATATAATTAATTGGTTTGGATCGTCCTTTAACAGTGATTTTGGGGATTTGAATTTTATTCAAGGAAATTCAATTAAATATTTTTTTTTTTTATTAGATTTGTAAATTGTCGATCCCCATTTTTGAATGAGAGTCGATAGTTTAATTTAATCTATTCGGGAATGACGTGTAATAAGATAAATAAATAAACAAAAAAAAAAAAAAAATTTGCCAATAATCGGGTCATCAAAAAAGAAAAAAAAAATAATAATAAAATTGCCTAAAGTTTTTTTTAATGTTCGAAGTTTTGTTTTTGTTTTTTTTTTTTTGGTTTTTGTATTTTCTTGAAATGTTTACAAAATAAAAAAAAATTCAAAAAAGTAAAAAGTAAAAAAAAGGCGGCCATGAGACCAATGCTCTCATATTTTGAAATTGAATTCAATAAATAATAACAAAATAAATTCGTAAGAGAAAGAAATGAGTTGAAACAAGAAAAAGTGTTTTTATTTTTTTGTTTTTGGTTTTTTTTAAAAAAAAAGAAGAAGGAAAAAATTTATTTCACCGAATTATTATTATTATTATTATTTCACCGAATTTTTTAAGTTATGAAGAAAAATAAAGTGATGGGGTTATTGAGATATGACGAATTATAATTCTACTAGACTTTATTTTTGTTGTTGTTGTTATTCATCCAAATTTTAATGTGTATCCAACGTTTTTTTTTGTAGAAATGTCTTTAATAAAAAAGAAATATAAAATTTTTTTGAAAAAAATACAAAAAAAAAAAAAAGAAAAGAAGAAAAAAATGAAATAAAAGAAACGTGCTCTCGTCATTTTGTATTTTTTTATTTTACACTTATACTGCTAATCATTTATGTTCTTTTTTTAGTGGATTTTAAATAATTTGTTTTTTGTCTTTTTCTTTTATTAATTGTGATAATCCTTACAGAGATAGAATCCAGATATCATATAGAGTCGGTAAAAATTGTCAAAAGATTATCTTTTGATTTCCTTCTATTCATCCTTCTTTTAAGTCTTAAGCTGAATAATTTCAAATCAATTAGAGATAATTTGTTACTGATTGTTCCTATTGATTTATAATTAATTATATATTTTACGATTGGCACATAGAAACTGTTTCTTTTTTTTTTTTGTCTCTAATTTAAAAGAAGAAAAAAAAAAAAACATAATTATTAGCGAAATCTTCTGATGAGAAATTAAATTGTGTAAGTTTTGTCGTCGTCGTTTTTTTTTTTCTTTTTTTTTTTAAATATCAACCCAAACTAAACCATTTTTTATCCATTCTCTTATTCCTCCACTTTATATACGTATCTCTTTCGAATCCTTTACATTATTTTACCTTGGATAACTTTTTATTTTTTATTTTTTTCTTAATTCAGAAAATTTCATCAAAACATTTTAATTCATTTGTGTTTTTTGTTTTTGTTTTTTTTTTTTTTTTTGTTCATTGCGCCGAAGCAGATGGATCAATTCGCTTTTGTTGATTTGTTTGAATTTTATGTGTGCGTGTGTGTGTGTGTTGAATAGAAATGGGGGACAAATACATTCATATGTCACTTTTTTTTTTTTTAATGAGAATAAAAGTTATGTGACAAGAGTGAGAAAGAGAGGTGAGATCAACAGAAACAGATTATATATTGATACCAATGGCGGGAAATGATTCTGTTTTTTTTTTTGCAGCTGTTTCATTTCTTTCTTTTTCTTTCATTTCTCATTTGAACTTATTAAAAAAAAAATTCATATCAGTAATATTTAATTCAATTTCAAATTGACTCATCTCAATTCTACCAGATGGCGGATCTTCTACTTTTTTTTTTTGTTTCTGCTCCTAAAACAAAATGAACAAAATGAAATCAAATCATTCAACTTTTGTATATTTTCATCTCTCTCACTCTAACATTAAATTTTTCCTTTTTCTTTGGACCATATATTTTATCTCATTCTCTTTGTTTTGTCTAGATCGATTTTAATTTATTATGTTTAAAATAAAATAAATTAAATTAACAAAAACAAAAATAATAAATAAATAAATAAATGGACTAAAAATATCAACGACATTTTTAAAGGTAAATGTAAATGTATGTGTTGTGTGAATCGTGTTTGTGTGTATCCGTGTATATGATTTAATTATATTTATTATGACTTTTGATTATTATTATGAGCAATGACAAAGCGCGCTACTCATACAATGACCTACAAATTTTTTTCTCTTTTTTTCTCTTCAGATTAAAAACAAAAAAAAAAAAAAAGTCGTCTCTTCTATCTTTTCTCAATTATTTAATTTTGACAGTTGGAGCTGTTTTTTTTTTCCATTGGATTTTATTCAAATTTTACACACGTATTTTAATATTATGTTTTTTTTCTTTCTTTCTTTCTTTTGTATTTGTGTAATTTTATATTCTTTTATTATAGATTGATATGTATTAGTGGAGTGACTAGACCGGAAGACCTTAAACATACATACATTTTTTTTGTAAATTTTTTTTTATGTTTTCGTATTTTATTATGTTGTTTGTATGTGTATTTTTTTTTTTTTTGTATATTGCTAAGTTAAGCGCGCACACTGGTTTTCAACTTTTGTTCAATATTTTTTCTCTTTGTATGAATTTTTAGTAGTATATTAATGATTGGTTAAGGCTTAAGGGAAACTGAAGTGGGGTTTTTTTTTTATTATGAAAAAACGTTAAAAAAAAATTGTGCTGAAAATTAAGAAGAATCGAATAAAACTTTATGCTTTGTTTTTGTTTTTATTTTTTATAGATTCTTTTCCCGTTTGCTGAATTTTTAAATTTGGGTTTGTATGGGCTGTTCATGTTTTCCTTAAAATTGACGTATTTTTTTTTTATAACCTTCGATATGGTTTGAAAGAAGGGATTCTGTTTTGTTTGTTTCTAAGGCAACAAATTTTTTTTTTGATGGTCATAAAAAATAATATTCATCCGACAATACTTAAAAAAAGAAAAAAGAAAGAAGAACAAAATAAAAAAAAAAAAAAAAAAATTAAAAAGAAGAGAAAAACAACCGTCACACCGACAAAAATAAAGAGAGAATATTTTCTTATTTAATTTTTTTATTTTTTTTTTATCGTCTTTTAATATAATCTTTGAGGAGGTCCATCTTTGGGGTCTTTTCATATTATACTTAATAATAAACATTCATGAAGAAGAAGAAGAAGAAGAATAAGTAAACAGTTTTTGTTTTTGGCTTTTTTTTTTTTTTATGTTTAAGATTTTTTTTTAATGTTCCTTTTTTTTTCGTTGAGTTTTTTTTTTTTGTGTTTTTGTTTTTGCTTAGAAAAATTGAAGAAGATTTTTTAACACAAAAAATTTAAATCTAAATTTTTAATTTTGTTTTTGATGGAATAAAGAAATAAGGATAAAAGGAATATTGGAATATATAAAATGGTGCACTCTGTACCACACAATCACAATCACAATATAAGAATAAAATTGTTGTATAAATATTTACCCATGTATCTTCTTCTCTGTTTATTTATTGTGTATGGCTTATTTTTTTGTTCGCTTTTTTCCTTTTTTTTCCGTTTATGTTTTGCTTTTTTTTTTGTTTTTGTTCTTGATTTTTTATTTTTGATTTTATTTTTGCGGTCGCGTTTCTTCATATTCTCTCTCTATAATAAATAAATATGGGCAAATGTGTGTGTGTGTGTGTGTGCCGATTCTATAGAGGCGATATGGCCTTACACACAATATGCTAAAAGAAGAAGAAGAAAAAAAAAACATAAATGGAAACAGAAATAAATAATAAGAAGAAATAAAATAACCAAAACCCCAGCAAAAAGAACAGAACACTCAACTCTTAAAGAAATAAATAACAAGAAAAGAAAAAAAAAAAAAGAAGAAGAAACACACAAGCGAACTCTGACGGTGACTGACTAGAGACAAAGAAAAAAAAAAAATAAAATTATATTTTATAAAACAAAAACAAAAACAAAAACAAAAAAAAAATAGAATTCTAAAAAAGTTCTTTGTTTAAAAATTATTATTTAGAAGAATTTCCGGTCGTATGATTTAAATTTTTTAAGAAAACAGAAAAAAAAAAAAAGAAACCGAAAAGATTTAATAAAACTTTATAGAGACGGATTTTGCATCATTTCTTTTATTGTGGTTATGTTTAGT
The DNA here is from genome assembly GCA_963082725.1 of Pedicia rivosa. Classification (NCBI taxonomy): domain Eukaryota; kingdom Metazoa; phylum Arthropoda; class Insecta; order Diptera; family Pediciidae; genus Pedicia; species Pedicia rivosa. The sequence continues at coordinate 6,294,520 of OY720156.1, read as the reverse complement.
TTTGATCTTTCATTTTTGCACTTTGTTATCGTTAAATCCAGTCTTTTTAACTCGCATTGCAATTATCTGAAGAGTATAAAGAAAATTCTGTTGACAGACTTATCATTCACAATTCCTAAAATCTTTAAACATAAGAAAAAGGATACACATACAAACCCTTCCTTCCCACTTCTGTCTTATGTTTCTTATGCTTCACACTTCATTTCTTACGATAGAAACACTTGACTTTGACTTAGCTTCAATTAAAAATCGGATAAAATGACAAAACCCACACGAAGAAAGAAAATAATAAAGAAAGTAAGGAATAGAGAAAATAAAGAATATCCACCTGCTTTTGTTTTTAAAATAAAATATTGATTGGTGAAAGATCGCCGGTTCCTCCTCTCCAGAATAAACTGTGAAGTTTTTTTTTTTGTTAAATTCTGACTGTCCACGTAATTATTATTTTAAAAGTAAAATTCTATTAAATGCATAAGGCCCATACCAGTTTATTTGTTGTTACATATTTTGATACAATAAAACTTACACTAACTTGATTATAATTTTTCACAGGAACAGATGTTTTTTTTTTTTTGTTTTGTTGTTACTCATGCCACATTCAAATGCAATTCGTATAACGAAGAACTTATACTTACTAATTTATATTCTCTTAGAAAAACAACAACAACAACACACACATCTCTCTTTAATTTCTATTTAATTTTTTATTTACATCTTTTTTTTTTTTATTTTTTATTAACTTTTTTTATAAAGTAAAAGAGAAAAAAAAAAACACAACTAACAACTAAACGAGAAACTGATAATTAATTAAAGTCACGGTTCAGTCATTCATATTTTAAATTTTAATTAATTAATTATTTTATTTTGAACTTTTTTTTTTTCCCCTCTCATTTTTTTTCTATTTTTATTTCGTTTGTCGTTGTCTCCCCTGTTTTTTTTTTTTTTTTCTTCTTGTTTTTGTTTTTGTTTTTGGAAAGCTACTAAATTTTTCTAAAAGTCTAAAATTAATCAATTTACATATTACAGTTGGTTGTAGAAAAAAAAAAAAAAACAAAAACAAACAAGAAGATCAATTTTTTTTTTTTTTAGTTTTTCCCATTTCAAATAATTCATTCTGTCTCATTTTTGTTGTTGTTGTCGTTGTTTTTTTTAATCAATTTTTTTTGTATATATATTTTTGTATATATTTGTTGTTTTCTCTTTCTTTCTTTCTTTCTTTCTTTCTCTTCTTTTGTCCTTTTCCTTTTTCTGCATGAAAAATAGATTATTTCTCACGTGTGTATTAAATGTATGTGTGTATATAGATATTCTCACACCGGTATTACATCAGTTCTCAGGCAAACAAGAAGTTGAAAGGTTAAATTTCTTTTATTTGGGGGATTTCGTTAAAATTTAATGCTTCATTAATTTGTGTATTCTTTTTTTTTTGTTTTTGTTTTTTTATGAAAGTTATAAATGAAAATTAAAAAACTTCCCTTTATTTAATTTATAAATATAAAAAAAATATATTTCATGATCTTTGGGGATATATGTATGTGGACGTTGTTATGTCCTTCTGGTAAAATATGTTCAAATTATGAAGATCTTTCATTGTTTCTTATAAATAATTAAAGACTTTTGTAACATAAACTTTGAAGAAATTTCTTATTAAAAAAGTATATACCCTTATCCCTATAGGACAATACGGCAACAAGAACATTTAATAAGAATTCATTCTTTAAAAAAAAAAAAAAAAAAAACAGCCCATCCAATTCTCAATATATTTACACCTAATTAGTTAAAGTGGTGATTACACAAAATATTATCTACAAATAATTGACTGTTAGATTTTTGTTTTCGGTTTCTCAAGTAAACAAGTTTTGGTTGGAGGTGTTTGATTTTATTGTAAAATTTTGACTATTATGAAAAGACTTTTATACGCATTTTCTTAATTTCCTTTAACTCTAAACAAAAATAAAAAATAAACTGAAGACCAAAAAAATCTTAAAACAATCGCACCAATTTAGTTTTTTTTTGTTGTTTTCTTTTATTTTTCTTTTATTTTTCTTTTCTTTACTTTATTTTACATTAATTTTGTTTTGTTTTCGTTTTTTTTTTTGTACCTTAAAAAATTATTGAATTTTTTTTTATTGTTTTCCTTTTTTTCTCAACAAAAACAAAATCTTCATGCTGACCTTATTATTTTTTTGTGTTCCCTTATATTTTTTTTTTTGTTAAATTTTTTTGTTGCTTTTTTTAAAAGAAAAAAAAAATGTGTGTGTATGTTTCTATTGAAAATAATATATTTATTGTTGCTTTTTGTTTTGGTCCATTTTCCTTGTCAATTGTTATAAAAAAAGGCGAATTAAAAAAAAAAAAAAGGCGACAAATAATAATTATGTTAATTTTTTTTTTGTCTTCATCCACCCACCCAGGCGTATTTTGCTGTTTTTTTCCCCGTCTGTTTTTTGTTGTTATTGTTGTTGACGATTTTCCTACATTTTACTTAGTCTTGTGTTTGTCATTTTATTTATTTAATTTTTCTTTTAATTTTTCGATGTATAAATGTGAGTTGAGAACGGTAAGAAAAGACAACTTTATGCGTGTATTTAATAAAATTCTCAATTCCAATCCCTAATCCAATATTTTATTAAAATAAAAAAAAAAAAAATAATAACAACAAAAAATCCAAGTATAAAAAATTTACACAACTGACTACAAAATGTGTGTGTGTGTATGTATGTACGTCGTCGTGTGGTGTTTATTCGTTAGTGTGTATTTGTGCGATATGCGTGATAATTTTGATCATCCACAAAAAATAAAAGAACAAACAACAACATAACAATTCACTACAAATAATTTTTATTAATGTGTATGTGTAAATATATATATGTGTGTGTGTGTGTGTATGTGTTTAATAATACAAATGCATTTAACTTATATATATAATGGGGCACACGCACTTTTATAGATGATTCTTTGAAAAGGGTGACCAAAATCGAAAAATATTAATTAAGTAATAAACACAAAAATAAAAAAATACCACTTTTTTTTTTATTCTGTTGTGCTTTTGGCTTCCAACATATTTTGTTTTTTTTTTTTTTTGTTGGTTGGTTGGTTGGTTTTTTTTTTTTTACTTTTTAATTATAATTTAAGTCAGTTTTATTTATGTAAAAAACAGAAGAAGAAGAAGAAGAAGAAGAAGGAAAAAGAAGAAGTTGAATAAAAAATGGCGAAATGACGACGATTGTGGGATAATTTCTGTTTTTTTTTTTATTTGTTTTTGTTTTGGTTTTATTCTAATTGCGTGAAAAAAATAATAAAATTGTTGATAGTCGGAGTGTGAGAGGGAAAGAACAAGAATCAGTGTGAGAAAGAGAAAATCTTAGAAAAAAAAAAAATTGGAAAATTTACTTGTTTTTGTTACGAATTATAAAATTCCTGTTTGCAATTTTAACTATTTTATAGAAGAAAAAAATAAAAATATTATTCATCTAATTTCTTTGAAGAATTTTCCGTTTAATTTTTCTCTAATAAATATATTTTCCTGGAAAAAAACCAGAGCGCAAATTAAATAAATCAATTTGAACAAATTAAAGGTAACTAAGGAAAAGCAGTGGAGGGAGGGAGGGTTAATTACAAAAATAGTGTGGTAGTTTCTGAAAGATTGAAATAATAATCAGAATTATTAGCAATGGATCGTGAGATAATAAAAAAAAAATCAGATGACGTATAATTGTTTTGGGTGGTAGAGGGTGAATTATAATTACATCACCACATGATTTTCTGTCTTCATGTGTGTGTGTGTGTTTGTAAACATGGATGGGTGCTGGTGGAGAACGAAGAGAAGTAATAAATGGGAAGGAAATAGATATTTATGAATCTTACAAACAAACAAAAAAATAAATAAAATAAAAAAGAAGTCAATTGTTTTGGTACATTCAACCCTAATGTGTTCTTTTTGTTTTTTTTTGCGCAGAAGTTTTTTTTTTTTATATTTTTTGTTTATGAAAAAAAAAAACTGTCATTGACTTTGAAAGTTCTCTCTCTCACTCACTCTTTCTCTCTGCAGTGTATTCTGAAACACTTTTTATTTTTAATTTGTATTTTTATTGTAAGTTTTTTTTCCTTTTAAAAAAAACTTATTCTGATTTTGTTTTTTTATTTGTTGTTGTTGTTGAGCAATCAAAAAACAATTTTAATTTTAATGAAGTTTCCTTTATTTTTATTATCTTTATTCAATTGTTCTCTGACCAAAAAAGAAGACGACACCGCTAACTTAAACTTACAAAACGAGTGAAGGATTTTTTACAATTAATAAGAGTTTGCGACAAAAATTAAAGATAAAATATAATTTATCTTTTTTTTTAAAAAAAAAGGAAGAAAAATCTACTTTTTTTTTGATGTTGTAGATTTTGTTTTTTTATTTTTCTTTTCTTTTCTTCAATATTCATTTTTGTTGTTGTTGTTGTTGTTGTTATTTTTTTTTTTCTTTCAACTTAATTATGACTGTTATATCCGTTTCTCTTATACTTACTTTTGTCTATTTAGTTAGGATTAGAAGTTCTTCTAAAGACCCACAAAACAGCAACAATAAATAACAACAATAAAAATAACCAACATCAAACAGTTTTAACATAGTCATACACACACAAAAACATACATACACACACACACACACACATACACACATATATATTTATAAAATAAAATATATATAATTATTAATACACTAAAGAACAAACAACAACATCAAAATAAAATGCTTCTCTCTCGCGTCTTCCTCTTGCTTTTTAACAAAAAAAAAAAAAAAAAACACCAGTCAAGGTCTAAACGCCGGTTACTGACTTTGAGTCTGAGAATTTATTTTTTTTTTCCTTCTTCTTTCTTATTCTGTATTTTTTTTTTTTTAATTTATAATATAATATTTGTTGTTGTTGTTGTTGTTTTGATTGTTCTCTTGCTGAATATTTTTGATTTCGTTCTCTCTCTCTCTCTCTCTCTCTCTCTTTCATTCTTAATTCTTCTCCCCCCTTTTAGTCGTTTTTTTTTTATTATTATTATTGCTGCTGTGTTATTATTATTATTATTTTTTTTTACCATTCACAATAATTATTACGTTTATTTTATATAATTCACCTTCACCTTATTCTTACCATTTTCTTTATGTTTTTCCTTAAAATTCTGTTCTACTCTTTTTTTCTCTTATTATTAAAAATTTATTAAAAATCAATCCAAATTTTTAATTGGTCTAATTCAACCCAGAATCGATAAATATTTTTCAATCGAGAAGAAAATAAAAGAAAACAACACACACACAGATTGTAATTAAATTTTTATTTAAGTTATCAAATTTTATGACGTTGTAGGGAGGGTAATTTATTGATTAAGTAAGTTTAATCAAATATGGAATTAAATACCTACAGTTCCCCCATATGTGATTATGACAAATGAATTAAAAATAGAATTTTCTGGGAACTACACACAAATGAAAAATTTAATAACCATTAGCCAATAATAATTATTAATGAATCAGTTTTTAATATTTTCTTAAGTAAGTTCCTAATTTTAATAGCTACTAAATTTTTTTCCTTGTAGTAATTTTTAGTGCCCTGAGTTTCACAAAAAACTTTAACTTCAAATTATTTTTACTTCTTTCTAATATTCGGAAATGTAAGAGATTCGTCTTTCTTTTTTTTTCTTCTTTATTATGAGTCAGTTAAAATTGTTGTGAAATCCAGTAATGTTAAAATTAATTGAACGTTAAAAATGAAAATATATTTTTATTTTGTCATTTAATTTTTAATTTTTTTTAGTTTACTTGGAGCCACGCTATGACAGAATAGTAACAACACGTTCGACACTCATCAATTAGGGTTAAAACTTTTAGCGTTTGTTGAAAGAATAATTTCGATTCCATTATAATAGTTAGATCCCCCCGTGTTTTAAATGACCCTGACAATTGATACAAGACACAAGACACGTTAATTAGCCCCCAACATCAAATCTTATAGTTGCCTTGATTCATGTTGTCTTTACATCTATATTATCTTACTGCTAAGTGTGTAGTCGTCGGTATTCTTCTTAATTTTTTGTTGGTGGTATGTCATTTATTGTTGATTTTTGATATTGTCATTCTGTCGTTTTGGTTTAGTTATTTTGTATTTTTTCTTTTTTCTCTTATTCTAAGTCTTCTATTTTTATTTTTCCTTTTCTTTTCTTTTTTTTCTTTGGAAGGTCTTTCCAAGAAAAAAAATCGTAATGTATATCGAAATAATTTGAAAGAAAAATAAATATAAGAAAAACCTTGAAATTTACAAGAGATTTTTGTGTTTATGTTTATGTGTGTGTTGTGTGTGTGTATAGTGTTACCCTGTTTTCTTTTGACTTATATATTATTATGTTTTTTTTTTTAAATTTTTCGTCAAAAGAAAAAAAAAATAAGTAAAAATATAGGTGATGGGGGGGGGGGAATAACAAGAAGGTGAAGTGAAGTTGTAGGAAGAGAAAAAAAAAATGGTCATTACGGTTTACTGATTCTTGTTTATTAAACTTTTCTCTGGGAGACTCTTTTCATTTTTTTTTTTTTTTGTTCATTCTATTTTTCGTCTTATTATTCTTTTTTTCTTCCTTCATCTTTAATACCCTACAATATATATTCTCATTATTCTTCTTGTTGTGTGAATTTTGATCACAATTTCTCTTCTTCTTTTTTTTATTTTTTTTTCTTTTCTAAGAAAATTCTATTTTTGTGTTTTGTTATTTGTGTTAATCCTTTTCATATTTTCTAAAGAAAAAAAAAATCCATTTTATCTCTGATTTGCGTCTTTCTTTTTTTTTCTTTTTTTTTTTTTTTTGGTACCTGACTGACAGAACCATTAGACATTCAATCCGTAATAAATACCCTTACCTAACTACTTACAGTGAAAAACTTCAGTTGAACAAATTTTGTATAAATTAGTTGTGTTAGATTTTTGAAATATGAATTCTAATTTCAATAGAAACTTTTATTAATTTAGTTGGTGTTGGAAGTAAACAAAGTCTTCAATTACTTATTTCATTTGAATACACTTTGTTGTATTTGTTCTTATTCCAATTATTACAAAAAGAAGGAAAAATATAAATTATTTTGCAACAGGAACGACCAACAATATTTAAAAATATTCTTTATTTTTGTTTTTAATAAAATAAAAATAAAAGAGGACAAGAAAATGTAGACTTTTAATTGTTTATTGTTGTTGATGTTGTTGTTGTTGTTTATTCCTTTTTATTCTTTATTACGTTTTATTTCTTATGAAGCGGTTCTTCTTATTATTGGTATTACTTATTATTTATTTTTATTTTATTTATGTTGTTGTTGTAAACTCTTGAAGTCAGTCCAATATCCCCTTGGCTAGTTCAGTGGCATTTATTTATTTTTTTTTTTAAAAAAGAACTTTTGTAGTGATAGTTTCTCCCTCCCTCCTCTCTTTCCCTTCTTCACGCTCGTAGATTTTTTTACACAATTTTTTTTATTTCACAATTAGAAGGTATTTTTTTTTTTCTTCATCGTTTATTTAATCTTCTCTGTACTGTAGTCTCACTATTCCTTCACTCTCTCTCTCTCTTTTTCTGTATATATAAATACGTAACTGTGTGAGTGTATGTGTGTGTTATTGCGTATGGATAGGTTTTGTTTTGTTTTTTTTTTTAAATCAAAATCCAATGAAATAACAAAAAAAAAAAAAACAGAAATTAAGAAAAGGAAAATAGAGGAAAATATTTTCAAAAAAATTGCTGTATAAATTATAAGAAAAAAAAAATGATTAGAAATTATTTTCAGCCCAAAAATTAAGAATGTTTTCTTTTAATGAAAAAAATAACAATTTAATATTTCTTTTTGTAATTTCTAAAATAATTCTGAAAAATAATTAAAAGATTTTACAAAAAAAAAAAAATAAAAATAGAATTCCCCTTTCTTCTCTCATTCATTGGAATTTAAAAGGATTTCTCTTCAGACTATGCTTTTCTTTTGTTTGGTCAAATATTTTCAGAATTCAAGAATTTCGATTTATAAAGAAGAAAAAGAAAGAAAGAGAAGAAGAAAAAAAAGAATAAAAGTTTAACCAGTTTTTTTTCGTAATTCCTCTCTTTCTCTCTTTTTCTCTGTTTCTCTCTTTATTTTTTTTATGGCTTTGCCATTCATTCTTTATCTCGTAAAATTTTGTTTTTGGTACTCTCTGGAAAAATACAGCACAAGAACAAGATCCACTTTCGATTTTTTTTACATTTGTTTTTTTTTTTTTTTGCTTTGTCTTTTTTTGAATCCAAAGCAACAGATTTTTTTATTGTCGTCGTCTTTAACAACAAAAATAAAAGTAAAGAAAAAAAGAGTTTTTTTTTTTGGAACGAATAGTGAAATTTTTAAACCTAACTGAATGGCGAGACTGAAGGGGGTATAGTGAGATGATTGTGTGTAATACACACATGTGGTTTGGACAAGAAAAAAAAAATTCTACCTATTTTTTTTTTCTTTTTCTTTTCAAGTAATAATTATTTGTCAATGAACTTTTTAGGATGTTACCAAAAAAACTAAAGCAAAGAAGCAAAAAAAAAAACAATTAAATAAAAACAGTCAGACAAATGAACAAGATACACACATACAGATACACACATCAAGATATACACATACAGATACACACAATCAACCGATAAATACAAATTTATAGAGTGTTGAAAATAACAGCAGCAATGACGTAATACACTTTTTTTTTTCTTTCACCTTGAGTTTAATATTATTTTATGGATAATGTTTGCCTGTGTGTATGAGTGTGTATATATATATGTGTGTATGTGTGTATGTGTATGTGTGAAATATTACCGTTTTAAAAAAAATTCCTTAAAATATGTCGCATTTTGAAATTCAGAATAATTTTAAATTATTTTAATTCAATCTCTTTTTATTTCTTTTACCAAACACCACCACCCCCCCCGAACCCCCAACAAACCAATTTTATCATCCGACGTTTTTGAATTAATACAATGTTTATTTATTAGATAGGAATATTTTAGTAGTATCAGTTTTTCTAAAATCCTCTTTTGATCCTTTTGCTTTCGTCTCCGCTCTCCAACCCTTAATCCAGTAAAATCAACACAACGTTTTTCTATATTGTTTTTTCTTCTTCGTGATCTTTCTCTTCCAATTAAACCACCATGAAATTTCACTCTATTTAAAATGCTAAAAGGTGGCGGTTGTGTTTCTTCATTCGATTTATTTTGTTTTTGTTGTTGTCTTTTTTTGGTCACGTTTTTATTTATTCTTTTTCTTCTCTGAACTTGAGAAAACTCGAGACATAAAAAAGAAAAAATATTAAATAATTTTTGTATTATTTCATTCGAGTTTCTTTTTTTTTTTTTTAATATTTTTTTTTTTAACAGAAACAAAAAAAAGTGAAAGAGAGAAGAAGAAATACATAAAAAATTAATTCTTTTTTATGTTGTTGTTGTTGTGGTTTTTTTTTTTTCATCAGAAAAACACGAAAATTATTTCTCTTTTTTGCTTGAGGTTATAATAGACCTTGAGACATTTGGATTTGACTGTTGCATGAACATTATAAATTATGTGTGCTTTTTTTGAATTTTTATGGGATGAATTCTGTATGGATATATGCGTTTCACTCTCTCTCTCTCTCTCTGTGTGTTTGTGTGTGTGTGTGTGTGTGTGTGTGTGTTTGTCGTCATCTTATCGTGTGTCTTTTGTTGTGTGTCGGTTAAACTTATTTTATTATTGCACCTTTTTCTTCTTTTTCACTTTGTTATTAAAAGCTTTATTTGTTTTTTGCTCCTCTATTTTAATTTTTTATCTTTTGATTATTTCAAAATTAATATTTTTGGATGATTTTTGTTTATTTTTTTTTTTTTTCTAAATTTTTCTAAATTTTTCTAAATTTTTCTAAATTTTTCTCTCTCTCCCTCTGTGGGAAAACTAAAAATGCATAAATATCATCAATCAGAAATCGGAATTTTTAACATTAAAAATCACAAAAGAAAAGGGATGATGCGAATTTCATTAAAAGAACAGAAAATAAATAAGAATTAATACAAATAAAATAGAAAATATATTTATGGAAGAAGAAAAACTGTTTTCTTCAAATTCTTTCTATGAAAATTTTAAATCTAATAAAAGAGTAAAAAGAAGAAGAAGAAGAAGAAGAAGACTAACATACACTTTCTCACACACACACACAGATACACAGATACACACCTTAAAACTACAATACAAACTGCACTATTTTAAAATAATACAATAATAAAATAAAAGTTATTCCTGTTACAACGTTTAAAGAAATTTTGTATAAATTTTTTTGATCAACCAAAAATGACTAAATTTTCTTTCTTTTTTTTTTCCTTGCACTTTTGTTTTCTTCTTTTTTCTTTTACCTATAACCGAACGATTCTAGAGAAATTGTAGATGTGTGGCACCAAAAATACACAAAAATAAAATGAAAAGAAAAACGAGAAAAGAGGAGGATAAAGAGACGACAAAGAGACGAAAAGAAAGAAGAATTAAAATTTTAAATAATCGTCTTTAACTATAGAGTTGACTATTCAGTTCAGTTTCTTTCGTATTCGCTTTGTTTTTCTTCTTTTATTTTCTTGTTTTCTATTTTCTTTTTTTGTTTTTTTCTATTTTCTATTTTCTTTTTTTTCTCTTGTGTCACTGCCATCATTTTCTTTTGTTGTTGTTTTTTTTTTTTGTTCTTTCTGTAAAGAGACCTTTAACAAAAATAAAATAAAATAAAATAAAAGCAAATAAAAAAAGAAAGAAAAAAAAAACAGGAAACAAAAAGAAAAATTATAGCAACGGAAAAAAAAGAAGGAGAATGGTGGAATTTTTTTTTTTTCTGATGATGAAAATCAAAATGAAAAAGGGTTTTCCTGCTCTTTTTTAGCCTTTTTTTTTTTTATTATTATGGTTGTGTGTGTATTCGTGTGTGTGTTGTTTTGTATAAATTTAGAATATTTAAAAGAATGAAGAAGAATTATTTGAATTTTCATTTCTGTTGTAATGGATTTATCTTCTGCTGTTGTTTTTTTATTCTGCTTAATAAATATGTGAACTTCATTAACGTATGGTCGTGTTCACTTTGCACACATATGTTCCATGAGTGTATTAAATTTTACTTTTACCCGATTAAAATTATAAAGAGAATTTTATTCTTGTTTCAATTGTTTCTCATGAAAAATCTCTTTAAGAAGAATTTTTTACGATTTTATTTAATTTAATTTCAATTTTGAAAATATTTTTCACAATTAAAAAATGAAACAAGAGAAATAAAAAACACCATTTTTCAATTTGTTTTCCTATCAAAACAAAAAAAAATGAAGAAAATTCCTTTTCAATCATTTTAATATGATAAAAGGGTGGACCTTTTTTTTTTGTCCATTCTTTTAAGAAAAAGGACTGAAAAAAAGAAGACGACAACACAAATATTACAATCCGATCAATCAAAAAAAAAAAAAAAATAACTGACGCATTATTTTAAGAGATGGTAACTTTATTGTTGTTGTTATTTTTGTCTTTGTTATTTTCTTTTTCTTATTTTTTTGATGAAATTTCCGAATTCTCAAAATTTTAGAATTTTAAATAAGTTTAGATAAAAATTGTTTTTCTTTTAAATGTTAACTTGTAAAAAAAGTGCATTCATAACAGTTCACACACACACACATCATCCAAACTCATGCAAACAATTTTTTTTTTTATCACCATTATCTATCCACTCATTTTCTTCTTTTTCTTCATGTTCTTCTTCTTCTTTTTCTTCTTCTTTTTCTTCTTCTTTTTCTTCTTCTTCTTCTTCTTCTTCTTCTTCTTCTTCTTCTTCTTTTTTTTCTTCTTCTTCTTCTTCGTCTTCTTCTTCTTCTTCTTCTTTTTCTTCTTCTTCTTCTTTTTCTTCTTCTTCTTCTTTTTCTTCTTCTTCTTCTTTTTCTTCTTCTTCTTCTTTTTCTTCTTCTTCTTCTTCTTCTTCTTCTTCTTTTTCTTAATTTTTTTTGGAATTGTTGTTTTTTTTCTTTTTTTTTTATTATAATTGACGATCCTTTTTTGTTTTCTCGTTTGTTTGTTTGTTGGTTTTTTTTTTTTTGTGTTACATTTTTCCTCGCTCTCTTCAACATTCATCCTCTCCTCTTTTCCATTTGTTTTTCTTTTGGTTTTTTGGTTGGTATCTTTTATCTTTGTTTTATGTTTGGTGATTTTTTTTTGTATTCTTGTTCTTGGCCTTTTCTTTGCTTTAAAAAAAAAAAAATACGCAATGTGATATTTTGAGATGGGTATTTCGACGATGTTTTGTTTTATATTTTATTTTGTTGTTTTTTCTGTTTTTGTTTTTTTTTTTTTTTTTTTTTTACTTTTTTGTCATTCGGGTCAAATTAATAATGACACACACACACAAACACACACGCTTAAAATATATATATATATATAAACAAGTTTGGTGCAGGTACAGTAAAAAGTATTAAAAGAAATTTTTATATGAATTTCCAGTGACGGGTATACGTACAAAGAGAATTAAAATTGTTTTTAAAAACAAAAACTAAAAAACTTTACAGAAAGAAAAAACTTTATCTACAAAGTTGTCTTTATTTATTAATTATGTCTGAAGGACTATTTGTACAACTAGATTCCCATTTTCAATGTCAGATATGTATGTATGGAACAATTCTTACTTTCAAAGTTCTGTAATGTAAATACAACTAGTTTGTGATATTACATATTTGTATGTTCCCTACACATACTGTTAATAAATAATATCCAGTAGAGAAGGTTTAATGATTTCTTTTTATTTACTTTTTCTGAACACGAAGAAAATTAACAAAAAATTTTGGATGAAAAATTAATTTAGAAATTGAAGCAAAAAAAAAAAAAAACAACAAACAACAAACAACGAAATTAATTTAATTCTTTCGTTATTTTCTTGGAAAGACAAAAAAAAAAAACAAAACAAAACAAAACATAACAAAATGATTGCAGTTTCTGCTTCAACAAAAAAACAAAAATAGGCAAAATAGCAAAAGAAAAAAAAAAACGAATAAAATATTGAAAATAATTCAAGAAAGAAAAAAAAAGTCAGATTTAGTAATCTTTTAACATCCATTCAACGATAACATAAAATATCACCATAATAGAATTCTCTCTTTCGTTCTTTTCTCTCTCACATTCAATATCTCTGTTCGTCTCTTTCTACTCTCTTTCATCCCGCCACATTAAAAAGTAATAATAATGGATCGGTTACGTTATATTTTTTCTCTTGCTCTCTCTCTTTCTATAACTCGTTCTATTCGTATTTATGTTTGTTGTTGTTATTGTTTTTTTTTTTTTGATAGGAATACAGACAGTAGTAGTAGTTGTGACAAAGACCCCAATTTTCTATATTCGCGCCTCTTCCATCTATTTGTTTTTTTTTTTTGTCGAAAATAAAAAATTTACATAAAATTACATAAAAAAAGAAAAAAAGAAAAAAGTCAAATATATAAATTTCGCGATCGCGTGTGCTCGATTAACAACTAATAAAATAATAATAAGAAGAAGAAATATAAAAAGAAGACGACGAATAAAAAAAAAAAACAAAAAACGAAATCGTTTTTTTTTTATACAAAAATTATAAAATTTAAACAAAAAAAAAAAACTAGGTAGTTTTGTTTCTTCTTCTTCTTCTGTCTGTAGTTCTTTAAAATGTTAATTCCTTTCTATTACTTTTTGTGTGTGTGTGTGTGTGTTTTTTTTTTTATGTCAAAATTAGACAGATTTAGATCGAATATAATTTACAAATCAATCCATCAGACACTTTTACTACGTAAAATACAATAGATAATTGGGGATGAATGTGTGTATGTTTGTGTATATGTGTGTGTGTGAATGAAATGGGATACAAGAGAAGAAATTTTGGTAAGCGTGTGTTCAGAAATAATTTATAAAATGGAAACAGAATTGAAGGATTATTTAATTTATTTTCCCCAGTACAAATTTTCCGGTTTTTTTTTTTTCTATTCTGACAAATTAACTGTTTGTCATTTTATATAAAGATCAATTTAATTTCTCTTAATTTTCTTAATTTTCCACAAAAGAATTAAGGTAAAATATAGAAAAAATTTAATTTTTCTCTTTATCTCTTTTTACTCGTCGAGTTTTCTTTACTTTCAACGTCATTTAATTGTCTTTTTTTGTTTATTTTTTTTTGTTCCTTTTGATTCTTCAATTTTATTTGTTTTCCACATTTTCATTATTTAGTTTTATTTTATTTTATTTCTTTTTTTTTTTTTTTACCTTCATCACAACACAAAGCGTACACGCACACGCATTTTTATATAAACACACATACACACACAAATGCAAATACATAAAAAAAAGCACATATTTTATTTATCGATTTATTATACTTGAGTTCTTTCAACTCTTGGGGTTTTGCTAAAGAGACAAAAAATCGATTATTTTAGGGTTACTTTTTAGGGAAAATGTGTTTGTGTTGTGTATGTGTGTGTGTATTGTTTGTAATATATGTATGTGTGTATATAATGTAACTTACACTAACATATTCATACATTTTATATAACATAACAAATATAACTGACTCTTTCTATTTCTTATATATTTTCCTTGTTCTTCCTACATATCCAAATTCAAACACAACAAAAACAAAAAAAAAAACTCTACTTTCCCCTACTCAACTGTGGGTTCCACTCGTTTTTTTTTGGTGTTGTTATTGTTGTTGTTGTTGTTGTTGTTGTTGTTGTTATTGTTCCCCCACAACCCAGAAAAAAAAAACATCGTTCCCTTCCCTTACAAACGATGAAAATATATACAAAGAAAAGAAAAAAAAAGAAAGTAAAGAAGAAGAAGAAAAAAATAAATATAAAAAAAAAAAAGAAAAAAAAGGAAAACCCCACCCAAGGCATGGCACATGACGTGTAATCATGTTGACTGACAAAAATCTCCTTTTATTTTTTTTGTACAAAATTTAAATTGAATTTTAAAAATTTAGAGTTTTTTTTTTTTTTTTACTTTGAAAAAAAATTTTCCTATTTTTTTTTGTTACTTTTATTTTTTTCTTCTTGTTTTTCTCCTATTTTTCTGCTCTGACAATATTTCATTTTTTTTATATATTTTTGAAATACACTTTACGTCTTCTTCTTCTTCTTCTTTCTGCTTTTTGTTTTTAATTCTGTCTGTTTTGTTTTTTCTCTTCCTTTTTTTTTTTTTTTTTTTTTTTTAAAATCTCTAAAAAGAAGAAATGAAAATATTGAAGAAAGTTTTTATAGAAAAAAAAAAGAAACAAACTTTTCCTTCTTTTCATAAAAAATTTCTTTATATTGTTTTTTTTTTTTTTTTTTTGTTTTTGTCAATTTAAAAAAAAATTTAAAACAAATAAAAAGTAAAAATATTTTATTTGTTCCTTTTTTTTTTTCTTTCTGTTTTAAGATTTTGTCGTGTTTTTTTTTTTGTTGGTTTTTGTTTTTTTTTTTTGTGTTTAAAGAAAAACTCACTATTTTGTGAACCATCCACACGATATTCATTCCAAAATTCATCCCTGTCTTATTTTCATCTATGTTTTTTCTTTTGTTGTTGTTGCCTCTTTTTCTTTCTATCAAAAATCATCATCATTTATAATCATCATCATGATAATCATCATCAACAAAATTTTTCATGTATGTAACACACGCAATATAAATACGCACAAATACGCACATGCGCCTCCCATTTCATTTTATATTTTCTACCGTTTTTCTTTTATTTTCCTCCTCCTTCTCCTCGTCTTCCTTTTTTTTTTTCTTTTTCTTTTTCTTTTCTTTTCTTTTGATACAAATACAATTGTGTGTTTGTGTGTGTATATTTCATATATGACACGACAATGTGTGTATAATATTATAACGACAATATCTAGAAAAAAACAAAAAAACAATTAACCATAAAACAAAAAACGCAACATTATTAATAATAATAATTTCCCATGCACACACACACACACATACATCTGCATTCATATTTCATACCTCTACCATCAAAGTCCTTATTTTTACTACGCAACTGACACAATTTAACCCCACCGTTTATAATAAAAATTATAATCACACACACACACACGCATACATTCACACACGTACACAATTATATACATGCAACAACAACAACAACATTGTTTTGTAAAGATATTCATTTTTTTTATTAAATACAAAGGAATAATATTAAAATATAATTCTTGATGGGAAGAAATGAGTAAATGAGATAAATATACAAAATAATAAGAGACAGAGAGAGAAAATGTGTTTTTAGTTTTGTTATTAAAAGGAATCGTATTTATTTTTCACGTTCTTTGTTTTTTTTTTTGTATTTATTTTTTTTACATCATTGGGAAAAAATAAGGGTTGGAAGTAAAATTGAAAAAGAGGGACAAAAGACAAATAATAAAAAGATTTTAAAATTTTCTTCTGTGGCTGAAAAATGTATTCTTGCTTCGTTTTTTTTTTGTTGTTGTTTTGGAAACAAATGAAACAAAAAGGAAAAGTTTTGTTTTTGAAAATGGTGCCCGCGGGTTATTTTTCGTTTTTTATAACTCATATGTTAAAGGGGTGAAGAGAGAGAGAGAGAGAAAGAGATAGAGATAGAGAATATATATTAATGGATTTTAAATAGAATTTAGAATTTTGTGTGTGAAACTTATTAAGACATGGTTAGGTGGAATGGGGTGGGTTGGGCTTAGAAATAATACATTTTATTATAATTTTACAAAATAATATTAAAACAAGAATAAATTTCGTTTTGTTTTTTCTTTACGTTTCTCTTACCCCAATTCTCCACCCGTGTCTTCTTTATTTTTTTTTTCTTTTTAAAGATTCTGATCAAAATTATTTCGTTTTTTTTTTTGTGATTTAGTTTGGGTTTTTTGTTATTATGATGATTTATTTATTACTCTGATTTTCACTCTTTCTCTCTCTCTCTTTATCTCTCTCTCTCTCTTTCTCTCTCTCTCTCTTTCTCTCTCTCTCTCTTTCTCTCTCTCTCTCTTTTTCTCTCTCTTTTTCTCTCTCTATTTGATAAAAATTGTTTATCCTTATTTTAATAAAAAGAAGAAAAAAAATAAAACAAAAATCTCGTTCTACTTTTTTTATTCTGAACAATATTCTTCCCTTATGGCTCCCCCGTTCCTTCCTTCCTTCTTTTAATATATAGAGAAAATACACAATACAAATCCAGAATATACAAAATGAATGGTTTCTATAGTTACAAAAAAAAATAAATAAAAATAAATAAATACAAAAAGAAAAAATATGAAGAAGAAAATCTTCTTTTTATTTTTCTTATTTTATCTCATTTTCTATTATTTTTAATTTTTTTTTTCTTTTGCTATTTTGCTGTTTTGTTATTTGTGAATTATCCTGATGGCGTCTAGTCTCCCCTAAATAATATTCTACTTGAAAAACACAAATATACACGGGACGGGTTATATACGCACATTAAATGCAAACAAAGCAAACAAATAAATATGTAGAAATAAAAACACACAAACACACACACACATACACACACACATACACACACACATACACACACACATACACACACACATACACACACACATACACACACACATACACACACACATACACACACACATACACACACACATACACACACACAGAAAACGTACAGAGAGAAAGTGAAAAATGTTAGTGAAAGAGAGAAAAAAGAAAAAGAGGGTTTCTATCGTGTGTGTGTGTATGTGTGTATCCAAACTTCACCTTATTTTGTTTGTGTGTTAGTAATACGCATGTGTTGTATAATGTATAATGCGTGTCTAGTTCTCATCTCCCTTTCACTTCTCTTATTTTCATTCTTTTCATCCCCCTCATCTGAAGACCAGTCATCCACCTCATTTTTTTTTTGTTCTTCTTTTTTTTTAACGTAAAATTGATGTTACACTGGAGGAAATTCAAAGCATGGTTTTAAGTTGGTAAAAAAAAAGGGGAGTTTGAAGAGAGATTGGGTGTTCTTGATGGATAGAAATTACGGAATGATGTTTGGGGTTTTTTTTTTTTTTTTTGATAGGTTTGGTTTGGTGTAATGATGAAAGAGGAGAAGTTTTGAGAAAAAAAATTTAATGGTAAGAGAGAAAACAATTGTGAAATATTGAAAATGATAGAATGATGAAAAGTTTGAGGAAGTTGCGTTTCTTTTTTGTTCTTTTAGTTTTTTTATTATTTTATTTTTCATTAAATTACTATGAATTTATCACTTCTATCTTACTCTCTCTCTTCGCTCGCCACCCCCACCCCCCAACATCCAACACAATAAAAATATCTTTTTCGACTTTTTCATTTATCTCTTGCCTCGTTTTTTTTTTTTTTTTTTTGTGAAAAATAAAATAAATTTTTTTTTTTAAAAATAAAAGAAAATAATTATTTTCGTGTTTGTTGTTTTTCTTCACTTAAAAAAAAAAAAAAAAAAACTCTTCACAAAAATGATTGAAAAATTGAAAACTTTCTCTCTTATATTTACATCAATATTATATAAATAAATATGTTTGTAACAATAACAACAAGCCCAGAAAAACTTTGCTAAATGAAGAAAATTTTAAAATAGAAAACAAAAAATAAAAAAAGAAGAAAATAAAAGGAAAAAAAAAAGCAGAATCTTGTTAAATTGGAAAAGCGACACAGAAAAAGAAAAATTGGTTGAGTTTAGTTGTATAAAAAAAGTGGTGTTGAGGGGGGTGGGGGTGAGAAAGTAGAAAAGGGAAAAATATGGTACAAAAATAAAAGTAACATAAAATAAGATAAATTAATTTTAAGGATTTTTTTTTTCTTTTTTCCATTTTGTGAAAATAAATTCTTGTTTGTGTAGATTTTTATGAAATTGTTTTTTTTTTTTTTTTTGTTGTTGTTGGTCAGAAGACAGATTTTAAATATTTTTTTATAAAACAAAAAATAAGAAAATGAAAATAAATGATTGTCAGGGAAAAACAAACAACAACAACAAAAACAATAAATACTTAAGGTGAAAATAACATTTTTTATTTTTGTATTAGGGAGGGGGAAGTGTGGAGAAATATTATGAATAAAGTGGCTGTGTGATGTCCTTATATTAATTCATATTTTCCAAATAAATCGAATAGCAAAATTTTGTTGTTGTTGTTTTGTGTTTTGTGTTTGGCCTTATTTAAGAGGTTCTCTGTTTTTGAATGAAAATTATCTTTCATCATCATAATTTAATTATTATTATTATTATTATTAATTATTAATTATTTTCTCTTTTTTTTTTTTAAAGAAAAAAAAAACAAATAGTCTTCAATAGAATATTATTCGTTGGACTTATAAACACTTTTTGATACTATCCTCTCCCATTTACTTACTTTCCACCTGCCTATTATCAAGCCACCCTCTATCTTCTTCTAACCTTCTTAAGTTGTCAATCTTTCCATATCATCCTCTCTTTTTTTTTTTTTTTTTACTCATTTCTTATTTGAGGCGTTCAATATTTCTTAGGCTCTCTCTCACTCTCTCTCACTCTTTGTGTTTTTATTACATCTCTTTCTATTTTCATCTATCTGTTTTTCCCCTCATACATACAAATGCACACATAATAAAAATCGACCACAAGCTTTGACTGACTTCAACTAATACAAATACAAGAGAATCTTTTTTTATTCCATTCCATGGATCCATGGATTTTCCTTCAACTTGAATATATATTTGTGTGCGTGAATTTTGAATGTATGTATGTATGTATGTATGTGTTTTGTTTAAGGGTAAATGACAGAGGAAAAAATAATTTGTATTCAAAATATGAAAACCCAAGAGGGTAGAAATGTAAGGGATGCATCAAAATAAACAGCAGCATCAGCATCGAAAATCGCTTTTTAGCCTACCAACCACCCTCTCCGTCTGCCACCTTTCTCTACATTCAGTTATCCCCTTAACCAACCTTATCATCAAACTCAATACATGTTTTTCTTTTCACTTTCTCTTTCTTTCATTCTATTTTGTCTTTCTATTTCTCTTTTTATTATTTTCCCTTCAAGATTTTTTTTTTGTATCGAGCTTTGCATTTACTCTGTATACGGGGAGTATCGTTTTATTGTGTGTGTGTGTATGTGGACATTTGTATATTTGTGTTGGTTGTTCGCATGCTTTAGTGTTTATGAAATATTTTGGATTTAGAAAGACAAAAAAAAAAAATATAAGGGGAGAGAAAAATGAGAGAAAAATAATTTCATTGAAAATACTCGTGTGTGGGGTATATGTTGTGTATAGATATATATTTGTTAATGTGTGTGAGTGTGTGTATAGAATAATAAGAATGGAAAGGGATTTTTCAGTTTGGGTGTGGTTGTTTTTCATTTTATTTCAAATGTTTGAATATTTTCTTGTGTATTTTTTTTAGTTTATTTTTTATTTTTTTTTTTATTTTTTTTTTACTTAAGACGGGTTTTTGCGTTGATTTCCTTTTTGTTTTAAATGAAAAATGAAAAAAGTTGATTTGTAAAATAGTACTGGTTGTAATATAAATACAGAAATACAGAAGCGCCATCAACAGCAGTAGTAGTAGTAGTAGTAGGACTAGTAGCAGTAGTAGTAGCAGTAGTAGTAGTAGTAGCAGTAGTAGTAGTAGTAGTTAGTAAAAATATTAGTAGTAGTAGTAATAGTATTATTATTATGTAGTAAAAAAAATATATATAAGAAAGTAAAATGACGTGATTGCCATTGCCTGCAGTAATAATTGTTATTATTATTTTTCTGTTTTTCCTTCTTTTCTCTTCTACATTTTCATATTTTCTGTTTTTTCTTTTTCTTCTTCTGCTACTTTTTTTTCATATTTTTTTTTTTTGATAGCAGAGTGTTAATTAATCACAGGGTGGGGTGGTAAATACAAAGAAAAAAATTATTATTTATTTTATTGATTTTGGTCACTTTTCGTTTCTGTAAGAGTTATAGACTCTGATTAAACTAGGTATGGGAAGAGGGGTTGGGTTGTTAATAGGAGGTATGAAAAGGGGTGATTTGAATGAATGTTGAAGTTAATTTGATGTAGAATAAATAAGAAAGTCAGACAGAAAGAGAGAGAGAGAAATAGAGTTGACTGGACTGTGAAAATAAAATAAATAAATTTAGAAATATTTTTTTTTTGTTTTTTTTGTTTTAATTTTCTTTATGGAAATTTTTATTTGGAAATATTATTATTGTTTTTTGTTTGACGTTCGGTGTTTAGTTTTTGTAATCTTTGTTTCCAATCATAATACTGTGAAGTCGTAGAGGACGCTGTCGGGGTGGAATTATGACTGAAAAGTATAATCAGGCAGGGTAAAATGATTTTTGTATCCCCTATTCGCGTTTATTTCTGTTATTTTGAGTTGTGAAAAAGAAAGAAAAGCAAATTGGTAAAACATTAACCAATTGATTTATTTTTTCATAAAGATGAACAATTTTTTTTCATTGGTTTTTTTCTTGTTTTTCTTTTTTTTTTTTTTCCTTTTTTTCCTTTTTTTCCTTTTTTTCCTTGTTTTTCCTTTTTTTTCCTTTTTCGTTAGCATTTTGAAAAATCAATTTTCTTATATTACGTTATTGTTGTTGTACACACGTTTGTACAATTCGTTTTTGTTCATTTTTCTCTTTTTCTCTTCAATGTCTCCTCTTTCGCTCTCTCTGTCTCTCCTCTTTCGCTCCCACCCTCAAGTATTATTATAATACGCAGTTGGTATGTATGTATTTCGGAGATATTTATGTGTTGTCTCTCTTTATTTTTCTCACTTTTTTTCTCCTCTTTTAAATTCCTTTTCTGTGTAATTTTTTTTCCATGCGTTTTTCTTCCTTTTTTTTTTTTTCAATTTCTTATTTTGACCTGAATTTTGTTTCTTCTTTTCTGTGATGACGCTTTTTATGATTAACCATGAAAATAAATAAAGATTAAGGGGTTATAGAAGGGAAGAAGAGAAGAGTAGTTTGAGTTGTATTTTATTTGAAAAGAAATTGTATGAAAATTTTGTGTGAGAATACAAATAGAGACAGGAGAGAACAATTTCTGAAGGTTGTGTGTGTTCTGTTCAAAGAACTTTAGTAAAATTATTGAAGGATAAACTTGAAAAACAAAATTTCTCGTATGATAAACAAAAATTTATAGATATAGGGATGGTGAAAGCGAGAGAATAACAATGAAAGAGAAATTAGTTTGGTTAGTGAAGTTTTAAGATCCTTGTGGTTGGTGGTATTTTGTAAACGGCTAAATTTTAGTACTGCACCACATGAGTTAAATATTTTTGAAATTCTCTTCATAAGACTTTATTTTGTCATTGATTTACTGATCTATTCGTCTTATTTTTTTCCACTTTTAGATCAATTTATGAAATATTTTCTAGAGATAATTTTATTAGTTTGGAAAAATCTTAATTATTTGTTTTTCTTTTGATTTGTTTTAAAGAAAAAATAAAATAATATTTTTATTTCTTTTGTTGCAGGTTGTAAAATTAAAGCATTACGTGCTAAAACAAATACATACATAAAAACACCAGTACGCGGTGAAGAACCAGTATTTGTTGTAACTGGACGTAAAGAAGATGTTGGTAAAGCAAAACGTGAAATATTATCAGCTGCTGAACATTTTAGTTTAATACGTGCATCACGTAAACCAACAATTGGTGGTATATTAGGTGGTAAAGGTACACCACCAGGACCACCAGCACATATACCAGGACAAATCACAATACAAGTACGTGTACCATATCGTGTTGTTGGTTTAGTTGTTGGACCAAAAGGTGCTACTATTAAACATATACAACAACAAACGCATACATATATTGTAACACCATCACGTGATAAAGAACCTGTATTTGAGGTAACTGGTATGCCAGATAATGTACAATCAGCTCGTAGACAAATTGAAGCACATATTGCATTAAGAACTGGTACTACATCACAAATAAACGGCAATGGTTTACAATCAATATTAAATGAAGATAATACACCAGAATTATTAGCATCACTGTATAAAAATGGTTTAGGTTCAATATTTAGTTATTTGGAACCAAATCAAACAGAACAATATAATAATATTATTACATCATCAACTGGTAGCAGTACATGTTCATCAAGTTCATCATCTTCAACATCATCAAAAAGTGCAATTATGACACGTCCTGAATTAATTAATATATGGAAAAGTTTAGGTGAATCAATTGATGTTGATGAAGGTATTGGTGAGTCACCAAATATATGGTCAATGCCACAACAAAATTTAATAAATTCACGTTCATCACCATCAGTATCAGCCAGTCCAACTGATTCATTATTAGGTGGACAATTATTATGTAAACGTGAATGTCTTGTTTGTGGTGATAAAGAGGTAACATCAGCATTAGTACCATGCGGACATAATTTATTTTGTATTGATTGTGCTAAACGTATTTGTTCAACTGGTGATTCTGTTTGTCCTGTTTGTAGTCAAGCAGTTGTACAAGCGATACGTATAATTGGTTAAAAAAAAATAATACAAAAAAATTATTTTTGGAAAATTATTTTCTTTTTGATTTTATAAGCAAAAAAAAAATCACCAGAAAAAACAAAAAAAAAAAAAAAAGAAAGACAAAATCCATAAAATAAAGGTAAATTTTTTTGTTTTTCATAATTACACATCCCTAACCCTTACCGACCTTTTCCGACATTCTGTCGCAGCAAAATATATTTGAAATAATTAGTGAATTGAAACATCACTTCACATCCAAAAAAGAAAAACTTTAAAACAAATTTTTTTTTTAATTCAGAATCAGAAAAGTTAACCAAAAAATGTATAATTTTAACTTTTGAGTGAAATTTTTTGTTTTAAAATTTTTCTTTTTTTTTTTTTTTTACAGAAAAAAAAAAATCTTTAAATGAAAACTTAATTTTCAAATTAAAGAAAACATAAATTTAAAATCATCTCCCCCAAAGTAAAAAAAAACAAAAAAAAAAACAGAAAATTAATATAAGAGAATTAATAAGTAAATTAAATAAAAAAGAAAACGATTATTTTTTTGAATAAATTATAAATTCGGTGAAGAAAAAAAAAAACAAAAAAAAAAATTGAAAATTGAAATTTTTTTTTTGATTGAAAAAAAAAAAATAATAATAATTTTTTTAAACGTAAAAATTAAGAAAAACGAATAATTAAAAAATAAAAAAATTATGCGTTTTGTAAATTTAACTAAAAAAAAAAAAAAAAAGAAAACATCAAACACAAAATTTGATGTGAAAAACTTGAAATTAAGAAAAAAGAAAATAGAAAAACAAAAACAGAGAAAAGTAAAAGGCAAAGAAGAAGAAAAAAGAAAAAAGTAAAATAATTAAAATAAAAGAAATTATTATAGATTTATACTTGTTGTGTTTTCCGGGGAAAATAAAATAAAAAAAAACAGAAAATTAATTTTAATTAATTAAAGAAGAATTTTAGGGAAAAACAGAAGAAAAAAAAAAACTAAACTAAAAATAAGTAAAAAAAAAAAAAAAACTAAACAACGAAAAACACAAACAAACAAAAAAAAACAAAACAAAACAAAACAAAACAGACAAATTTTATTATTTAATTTATTTTTTGTTATTCTTTTAATTATAAATTATTATTATTCTCTTTTTTCTCTTTTCTCTCTTTTCTTTTATCTCCTTTTTTTTTTTTTTTTCTATTTTCTCCTTTTTTGTTTTGTCATTTTTCTTTTTTTCTTTTATTTATTAAATTATTATTATTTTTTTATTTTATTTTGAACAAATTTTTTTCTATTCGATTGAAACAAAAATACAAAAAAATTATTAAATTAAATTAGAAAAGAATAAGAAAAGAAATCTATTATTATTGAATTATTATTATTGAATTATTATTATTTAATTATTATTATTGAATTATTATTATTATAATAGATTTTATAACACCACCCCACGCCACCTCCCCTTCCCTTCATATATAATTCTTAAACACCCAACAAAACCGAACCCACACATGACCCAAAACATCTCTACCTATATCCTTATCCTCTAATCTAACTACGTCACCTCTGATCATCACTCATCCTCCTCCTCTCGGCCCCACCCCCCTCCAAAACTATATGAATATTTTTATTATTATTATTATTATTAATTTTATGCTCTTAATTTAATATATTCTTATAATTATTATTTTTTATTATTAATTATTAATTATAGTTGCGCCATCTCTCTTTCTTTTCACATAAACTCATTTTTCTTATTATTAATTTTTTCTTTATCTCCTTTACTATTCTTATTCTTATCGTATCTTATTCTGTTAGGTAATTATTAATACATATATAATGTACGTTTAAAAAAAAAAAAAAAACAAAAGGAAAAAAACAAAGAAAATGTGCTGTTTTTTTTTAAAAAAAAAAAAAAGGTAAAGAAGATAAATATAGGCATAAATATTTACACACACTTTCATACACACAGACACTATAAATGCATACACACACAAATATACACATCAATAGTGGATTAAAATATGAATTAAATATTTCGATTCATTTTTATTCGAATTCGTTCCTCTAATATACAACCCCCCCCCCCCCCCCCCACACACACACCCAGCACACACAACCTTGAAAAATTATTTGTGGTGAGAAAAGTGAACAATACACACTACTCACAAATAGACAGCAGAAGCTGCTCTATTACTAAATATTTATTTGTTTCACCATTTTCATTAATGTGTGTGCTGCTGCGGCTTAATATATATATATATATATATATATATGTGTGTGTGTGTGTGTGTTGTGTATGTATTGAAATAAAAAAAAATCACAAAAATATAATTTTAAAATTAATTTAAATGAATTTTAATTTTTAAATAAAAGACAAAAAAAAAAATATATGAAAAAAAAAAAACAAAACATTTGAAGTTCTGTGAAATGAAAATTTATAGACTGTTCGGAAAAATAGAAAAGGAAAAAATACAAAACAAAAATAAATAAATTTTATATTTAGTGTGCAACCACAAACGAGAAAAAAGAAAATGGAAACCACACATTAAAAAAACAAAAACTCTATTTAACATTTTAAAAAAAAATTTAATTGTAAAAAAAAAAAAAACAATTTTTTATTATCCAAAAGTCGAATTTTATTTTAAAAATAACGAAAATATTTTCAATTGAATTTTTATGAAAATAATATTTAGGAGAAAAATCGGATTAAGAAAGAAAAAAAAGAAGAAGCAGAATAATTAATACAAGGCACACACAACACACAACACAACACAACACAACAACGTAAACAAATAAAACAATGAAAACATCAACAACAACAAAACCAAACTTTTAAGCGCACAATTAAAACAAAAACAAATTTAATTTATTTAAATGTCAAAAAAAAAAACGGGAAGAAATTTGATCTACAAAACACAAGTTTACAAAATTTTTAAATAAAGAAAGAAAAAAAAAAAAACGGAAAAACGGAAAAACTAAACAGTAAACAAAAAAAATTTTTGAAAAACAATTTTAAGAAAAACATGAAAATATGTGAATGTAATTTTCTCAAATCCATTCTAAAAAAAAGCAAAGAAAACAAATAAAAAAGAAATCGTTTTTAATTCAAAATTATTGAAAAAAAAAATTGGAAAAGAAAAAAAAAAAATGGAAATTATTTTGGACACAAAAATAAAAAGAGAATTTTTTTTTTCAATCCTCTCTGAAAGATAAGAGAGAAAAAAAATTATTTCCTATCTCTGTTTTTGCTTCTCTCGAAATTATTTTTTTTTGTTTCTTATTTTTTCTCTCTCTCTTTCTCTCACTCTATCTCTCTCTCTCTCTCTATCTCTTTGAATTTCGATATGCGCTCAAAATAGAATGAATTTATTTTTTTTCCATTTAAAACTATAAAATATCGGAAGGGGGTTGGGGGGGGGGTGCTGGGGGAGAGGATGGAAATTGAGAAGAAAATATTTAATAAATTTAATAATAAAATTTAAGAGAAGTAAATCTAATGAAAATAAATTTAAAAATAAATAAAGAAAGTTAAAAAATTAAAAAATTAAAAATTTAAAAATTAGAAAATTTAAAAATTAATATAATCTAGGTTCCATGGTTTCATTAAAAAAAGAAAATATAAGAAGAAGAAAAATTAAGCTAAAAAAAAAATTAATTTAAAAGAAAAAAATTATTTGAAAAATTTCTAAAGGAAAAAAAAAGCATTTTTCCTTTTTCTTTAGAATTCTAAGAATTAAGAATTAATAAACAAAGAATTAGAGAATTAGACAAAAAGAAAAATCGTAAAGAAAACTGAAAAAAAAAAAATAAATTGAAAAATTTGGAGAAATTATTTTTGAACAGAAAAATTTAAGAGGAAAAAACCGTAGAATTCTTGGTTTAGTTTGAAATTTATGATTTGTCTCCTTATTTTTAATTTTCATTGTTTTTGTGTTTATTAATTGCCAATTATTAATCCTTAAATCCGTTAATTAATTTTACTTATAAATGAATTTCTTAACAATCAACGTAAAAATTGGAGAAAGCCCCGACAAAAGTCTTTCTACAAATCCAATATTTTAAGTCAATTTTTTAAGGAAAAAAGTTGCCAAAAAAATAAAAAAAACACATATTAACAAAATTTCAATTTTTAGAAGAAACAAAAATAGAGAAATCAGGAAAATATACTTGTCCGTAGTCAAGCACCCAGGGTAACCAAAAAACAAAAACAAAAATTGAATTAATTTTTTTATTCTAAAAAACAAATGAAGAAAAGACAGAACACAAACAAACAAACAAACAGACTTTGTAACGGAAAATTTATATAAAATAAAAGAAACACAACAACAACAACAACAAAAAAAAAGACAACGAAGTTTTTTTTTTTTATAAAAAAAAACCAAAAACAAGAAAAAAAAAAATACTCTTAATCGTAAATTAATAAAGTAAAATGTATAAAAATAAAAAACCTAAGATAAACAAACAGACTACAAATATTTTGTTAAGGGTGCAAGAAAAAATAAAAAAACAAAAACAAAAACAAAACGTATTTTAGTAAATTTTTGTATACAAGTTCAGTTCAGGATAGGAGGTCAGTAGGGACCAAGAGGGTCATATCGAGAAAAGTTTGTTTTATTGTTGTAAACGCACGCGCGAAAAAAAATTTCGTAACACAAATAATGTTTTGGGTAATTTTTTCACGTTATGTGAAAATCTCATCAAATTCTGTATTTTCTTTTTTAAGAGGAAAAAAAAAAATGAAATATTTTCAACCTTTTAAAGTTTTTTTTTTTTTTTTTTCCATTTTGCAAAAATAAAAAGTAACTCTGCGTTGTGCTAAGAGAAAAAAGAAGAGGAAATAACCAAAAAAAAAAAAGAGAAATAAAAGAGTGAATAAAGAAAACTTACAAAAAACAAATAATGCGAGGAAAACGAAAAAACAAAACAACAAATGTGTGCCCTTGTGTGTGTGTACAGTAAATTTTCTCTATAAACTTTACACTTTTTTTTTTTCTTTCTCCTTTGGTTCAGTGTATTATTCACCACTCTAAAACACCCAACCACCCATTATCAATTACCAGTTTATTTAATCATCTTTTGTTTATTTACTAAAAATGAATAACATGACGGGCGCTTGGTGTGGGAGGGTTGAGGTAGTGAGTTCTAATCATGACCGATGCTGTATTGAATTTTGTATTAATTAAAAAAATTACTTTTTCAATTTTTATACAAATTTAAATGCATAGAAAATAAACACAATCGTCTATTTTTGTTTTGTCTGTGTGTGTGTGTGTGTGAGCGTGTAATGGAAAACACAAGAAAACAAACAAACAAAAACAAAAGTAATCCAAGAAAAACAAAAGGAAATTCTCCGAAGTATAAAATAGAAAGTGAACAGATTTAAAAATAAAAATATGCTGTTTCCAGAATTACTGAAATCGGAACAAAAAAAATAATACTCGTTTTGTTGTGTTACCACCACTTACCCCACCCCACCCCTATAATACAGAAGAAAAAAATAATAGAAATGGCAAAAATGAGTTTTATGAGAATTGAAAAAAAAGAAGAAGAGTTTTTTTTGTTTATTTTCCTTTTCAAAACTCGTCTCCCTCGGAATTCACAAAAAAAAATACACTTTTTTTTATTTGACAAAAAAAAAAAAAGAAAAAAAGAATAAAAAAAAAATATAGTTAGATTTTAATTAACGGGCGTTGTCCACCATGATTACTAATTTTTATATTTAATTAAATAATTATCCTTTGGTTTTCTTCATCACCCCCCCAAAACCCACCAACAATCCCCATCGTCATCCTTATGTCTATCCCCATGATTAGTTTGTAACATCATAAATATTTTACACACACACACTCACACACAGAATTTTAATTCTGTTAAAAAGAAGGAAAACTGTATGTTTCCACAGCACCCATCCATCCCCATCCTATTCTCATCATATTAAAGTTTTCATTTTCATTCATCAATTAAAATTTATATCATTAAATTTTTTTTTTTTTTTACTACTCCCCCCCCCCCCCCCCCTCCCCTCCTCCTACCCTTTCATCAAACCACCCACATACTCATTGTAATTATAGATTTTGTTTTATATTTATGATTAAGTTTTTTTTTAAATTTTAAATTTTAAATTTTAAGAAAAAGAAAAATAAAAATTAATTCAACAATTAAAATTATTTTGCTTTGTTGTTGTGTAGTTGCTTTGTTGTTGTTGCTTTGGTGGTGTCAAGAAGCAAAGAAAAATTAACTGAATTAAATTTTTGAAAAGAAGAAAATCACCAACAACAACAACAAAATAAAACGCAAAAACAAAAAAAAAAATATTCTTTTTTTTTTTTTGAATAAAAAAAAAAAACAAAAAAACGAAAGTAAAAAAGAAAGAATTTATTTTATTTATATTTTTTTATTCTAAAATTAATTATTAAATTATGTTATTTAAATTAATTCAATTTATTATTAATTAATTAATTAATTACGTTTAATTAATTATGTTTAATTAATTTTTTTTTTTATCAATTATTTTGTTACACTTTTTTTTTCTTTTTCTTTTTGTTTCTCTCTCGATCTGTCTCTTTTTTTTCTCCTAAATAAATAAAATATAATAAAAGAAGATTTTTTTTGTTTTTTTTTTTTTGTTTTTATCGCAAACACGGAAACCAAACAAACAAAAAGAAAAACATTTGTTACTTTTTTTTTTTTTCTTTGTTTTTGTTTTTATTTTTATTCCATTAAATTTTTATTCCATTAAATTTTTGAGGTTATCCCCACCGATTTACCGATTTACTCTGACAACTCTCTCTTTTTTTTCTGTATTCTCTCTCAAATTATTTACACCTACCAAAAAAAAAAAAAAACTCACTATTTTTTAGCCCCCTCCTAACCCCTAACATTTTATCGTCGTCGTTTTTATGTCGTCTAATGTGTGTGTGTGAAATGGAAATGAACACCAAAGAATATTATTGAGTTTTTTTTTTTCTATCCCTAATTACATTTGTTGTGTTTTCACCTTTACCACACACCACCACCACCACCACTCACCCCCCATTCTTGCCACATTATTTTTTTGCGCTAAATAATTAAATTTAATAAGGAAAAAGAAAAAACAAAATAAATAATTCAACAATTATCTTTAAGAAGAAGAAAAAGAAGAAGAAGAAGAAAAAACTGAACATTTAAAAGTAAAAAAAAAATAAAAAGTAAAATTAATTATAAACTAAAAAATAAAACATTTAAAAATATAGAAGAAGAAGAAGAAGAAGAAAGAAGAAGAAGAAAAAAAAAATAAATGCGTCGGCTGTGAAAATAAACTGCCATTTCCCGATTTAAAATAATTAAAAGAAAAAAAAAAAAATTTAAACATTAAAAAATAAAGATGAAAAAATGAAAATTAAAAAAAAAAAATTAAATTAAAAATTATAAAAAACAAAAATTTTTTAACGGAATAAAGAAAAAAAAATTTACTCTAAAAATTTTTTTGAACAAAGAATGAACAAAAAAAAAAAATTAAATATTAAATAAAAAAAAAAAAGAAAAGAAACTTAAATAATTAATTAATTTAAAACAATTAAAATTAACCTTACAAAAAAATTTAACCCATTAAAATGAGAAAACGATTTAAATTTATATTTAAAATAAAAATAAAAATAAAAATAAAAATAAAAAACAAAAAACAACAACAACAACAACAACAAAACAAATAGATTTATGACAAAAAAAAATAATTTACTAATTAATAAAATAAGCGTCAACTTCTTTTTTTTTTTTTTTTCGTTAATCTTCTCTCAACCTCCTCAAAACTCTCCACACCCAAATATTAGTTTTATAAAAACTAAAAATAATTGGAGGAATTTATTGAATTGTTTTTCTTTTTTTTTTTTTTTGTTAGAAATGGAAATTAGAAAATAAGTGAAATCGCGGGATGATTGAGAGAATTAGGGGCAGAGGGGACAGATGATGAAACTTTACCGAAAATAGTTTCCAAATTTTTCTTGTCCATTTGGGTTGTTAGCACCTTGTTTGTTTGTTTTTTTCTTTCTTTATTTTCGGTTTTTTTTTTCTCTCTCTCTTTTGTTGTTGTTGTTGTTTTTGTCTCATCCTCCTTTTATTTTTTTTCTCTCTTTTCTTTTTTCTCTCTTTTGGTTGTGTGTTTTTTTTTTTTTTTTGAATTTATTATTATTGTTTTTTTTCTGTTCTCCTCTCTCTCTCTCTCTCTGATTTAAAATTTCATTTTTAAGTTAATTTGATTAGTTTTTTTTTATTTTGGTTGGAACAAAAGATAATAATTGATACATATCTCGTAAATTGTTAGCTGTTAGCATTTATATATTTATAAATAACTTATTAAAAAAATAAAAAATAATAAATAAAAGATGAAAATTAATTAAATATTTAAATAAAGTAAACTAAACAAAAATAAACAAAAAAAAAACTTAAACCTAAATAAGTTTAAAAAATAATAATAAAGATGAAGAAGAAGATGAAGACGAAGAAGAAGAATAAAATTAAATTAATTTAATTTAATAAAATAAAATCACATGAGAGAAATTAAAACACAGAAAATTCATTTTAATATTAAATGAATTTGTAAAGAAAAATGATTTCCTATGAAAAAAATTTAAGAAAATATTAACAAAAAAAAAAAAAACAAAAGAAGAAGAAGAAGAAGAAAGAGTGGGAAAGTAAATGAAGAATGAATACAAAAGTAACATTTATAAATTTAATAAAATAAATTTAAAAAATTCAAAAAAACTAAAAATTAAAAATTAAAAAACAGAAATTAAAAAAATAAACGACGAAACAACAACAAAAAAAAAAGTACTGAGAAAAATTATTAGAAGTTCATTAAGATAAAAAAAATAAAATAAAATGATTATATAAAAAAAAAGGATATAAAAAATTACGTCACAAAAAAAAAATTAAAAAGTAAAAATCCACCAAAATAATTTTCAAAATTTTCGATTGGTTCTGCTGAAAAGTGTTGTTGAGTTTGGTGTGTGTGTGTGTGTGGTTTCCCCTCTTGGAAACAATAGAAAAAAAAATAAAATAACGGTAGAATTCTTGAGCGTCGTATACGGATTTTATTTGATAGAAAAATTTTAAATTAAATTTATGAAAAAAAACAACAACAAAAATAAACGAACAAAAAACAGAAAAAAAAAGAAGAAAAATAGAAAAAAATACGACAATACCCGCGGTGTGGAATTAAAACAAAAATACGAACAGAAAGCGGATTTAATGGGTGTTTTTTTTTGTGGCTGTTTTTTTTTTTTTGCTGTTTCGATTTATTTTGTTTGTTTTAAACCGAATAATGATTATTAATTATTAATAAAAAGAAGAAGATGAAAAATGAAAGATGAAATATTGCATGTTTGTAATTTATATTTAATGAAAATTAATAATAATAAATATAGTAAACACCCCCTATCCCCAACACTACCCCCTTTACTTTATTAAAAATAATAATAATATTTAATTAATTAAATCATTAAAGGACAAAAAAAAAAAAATGATGGTCAATAAGTGGAAAAAGTAGAAATAATAAAATTTATGTAGAAAATGAGAAAATGAATGAGATATTTATAAATAAGGGTTGTGGAAGAATTAAAATAAAAATACGTTAAAGAAGAAAAACAAATTAAAAAATACAAAAATTGAAATGAGAAAAAAAAATGGAAGACTTTTCCACAATTTCACTTGTCTTGTTAAATAAAATGATTTTTTTTTATATCCTTATTTGCACTGAGGTTGATTAAGCTAACTGTAATTAATTTAGATTTATTTATTATTATTTTTTGTTTTTTTTTTTTGTTCAAAACATTACAATATGATCGATCCTGTTTTCTTTTTATATTTGAAATTCATGAGAAAAGTAAAAACAAGAATCGTTGTGGGGTTATCAGAAAAATATGAAAGAAAATTAATAAAAAGACAGTGCTATGTGAGTATGTTTGTGTATGTATGTATGTGAGTATGTTTGTGTATGTATGTATGTGTGTATGTATGTGTTCTCTGTGTTTGGATTTTTTATTTTTTTTAGTTTGGTTCTTTTGTGTAATTTTTTTTAATTGGTTTTTTTTTGAGAATAAAAATTTTTTTTTGAAATATAAAAATCCAAAAACATAAACAAAATATGCAAAAATAATCTGAACGTACAATAATTACTGTCGTTCTTTTCTTCACATCCTTTTTCTGTTGTTTTTTTTTTCTTTACGCAAAAAATGAAAAAAAAAAAAGAAACAAAGGAGAAAAAGGGGAGGAAACAATAAGAAATAAAATTAAGAAATAGAAATATTAAAAAATAATAATTTTAAGGTTCAGCGTTATGTAAAATATCGACAAAAAATTACGGAAAAAAAACAAAAAACAAAACGGTTCCTCTCTAATTTTTAATCTTTAGTAATTAATTTATTATTATTTGTTGTTGTACTTTGTTCGATTATTTTTGTTTATAAATATTTCTAATAATTAAATCTGATATTTTTTTTAATTATTGAAAAATAAATAAAATCTTTCCATTTTCTACCTATCAATCACCTCCCCCTATGCCCCTACGCATTACCGAATAACAACAAATCAAATAAGAGAATATTTTATTTTATATTTTTTCAAACGTGTTGCGTTTTTTTTTTTTTTTTTTTTTGTATATTTTATATAAGACGAAAGAAAATATAGAGAAAAACCATTAATGGGCCAGTTTAGATTTAGAATTTGAATTTTTATTTTTTATCTATAAATAGATTTTAATTCTTTACAATTAATTATCCTTTAAATGAATTGTCAAATTCCACACAAATAACAAACACACAAATTTTTCTTTATTTTCTCTCTATACGTTAGATTTTCGTGTGTGTGTGTTTTATTTTAGAATTGGTAAGAAATAGAAAAAACCTTTAATAAAAGTTAATGAATTTTAATTTACAAATAATATTTAGTTAATTTTATATAATTTTAAAGAAAAACTTAAATAAATAAATAAATGAAGAAAGAGAAATAATTATATATATTCAAACATTATCTATCACCTTATCTCAATCATCCTCCCTAACCCTCCACCCTCCTCCAAGTATTCCAGTTATACTATAAAAAATTGTACAACCAGTGTTTTTAAAAGCTGCTAATAATTTTAAATATTAATTAATTAATTAATTATAAAAGAATTAACTAAATTAGTTTATTATTATAATTATTATCGAAAGGTATGACTTACTACAACATAGACATTAGAATTATATTGATTGAAAATTATTAACTAAAAATTATTATTATTATTATTATTTTTTTTTCAATAATAAAGAAATTTTTCACAAAAATTCTTATTTAATTAATTGAAAGTGTTTTACAAAATTCCATTTAAAAAGAAAGAAAAAAAAAAAAAAATAAATAAATAAATAAATAAATAAAAAAAATCTATTAATCAAATTAAATTAAATTGAAAATTCTATTATTATTATTATTATTGAATTATTTACGTGCGATTGTTCTTTGGAACATCATCTGAAGAATATCACTTTTTTTTTTAGTTTTAGTTTTTACTTTATTAAAAATATTTAAAAAAAAACAAAAAAACAAAAAAAATACAAATAATTATATTTAATCAAAATCCTTCTTATCTACCCCCTAAAACCCCCCCTCCACCCCAACTCATCTCAACCCCTCTATATATTTAATTATAAAATAAGAATAATGCAAAAATGAGAACAAAAAAAGCAAAATCCTTATGTGTGTGTGAACAGAAACAAAAACAAAAAGAAAGAAAGAAGAAAATATTTAAAAAATAAAAAAAACACAAAATTAAGAAAAATATTTAATTAGAGAATTTAAATAATTTTATATTAATTAATTATCCATTAATTATTTTTTATTAGTTATTAAAAGAATATTATTATTATTATTATTATTATTATTAGTTACTTTTTTTTGTTCGTTCTTATTTACAAATATTTAGTTAATTAAATTCAATATTGAAATATAAAAAAAAAAAAAAAAAACAAAATTAGAAAGAAAATAGAAAAAGTAAAGAGTGAATTTTTTATTAAGTAAAATGAATTGAAAAAGAAAATGAAAGAAGAAGATGATTATGAAGAAAATGAAAAGCTTAGTATAATTTTTTACTAAATTATTATTATTGAACGAAAAGCAATAAAAACAAAAAAAAATAAATAAAAAACATTACAATATTAGTGGGAAGAGAAAAAAGAAGAAGAAGAAGAAGAAGTAGCAAAAGAAATTAGAAATTTACGACAAAGAAAAAAATACGTTTTTTTTTTTTTTTTCAATTTAAATTTTTTATTTTCCACCCTATTTTAACATACCATGTGTTCTCTATTTATTATAATATTTTTATTTCTCTCTCTCTCTCTCTCTCTCACTCTCACTCTCACTCTTTATTATCTCGTTATTAGTTTTTATCTTCTCTCTATTATTTTGAGTGAATTTATAGAATGAGAAAAAAAAAGGATGAAAACGATTTAGAAAGAGAATTCATTTTCCCCTCATACCCACTTCCCTTGGATTATTCTTTTATTAATAGAAATTTGAATTGTTAAATGTTTTTAAATAAATGTTTTAAAAAACAAAACAGAAAAAAAAAGAGTGGAAGATAAACAATTTTATGACGTACGATGTGTGTGTGTGTGTGTGTGTGTGTGTGTGTGTGTGTGTGGTTTTTTTTCTTAAATAAAAACAAAAAAAAAAAAAAATATAACAAGTTAAAAAAAGAATATTTAAACAAAAAGAAGAAAAGAAGAAGAAGAAGAAGAAGAAGAAGAAAGAAATAAATAAAAGAATATTATTTAAATTATTATAAAAAAAAAAAACAAAAAAAAAAAATATTACTACGATTAATTAATCTATGAATTTACGTATGTCTGTATATGTAGAGTTTTCTTCGTTTTTTTTATTATTTTTATTATTTTTATCCTATTATTATTATTATTATTATTAATATATATTTTCTTTTTATTTCTTCTTTTGTAGAGAAGAATAAAATACAAAAAAAAAACACAAAAACACAAAAACTAAAACAAAAACAAAAAGATAAGAAAATTAAAATTAAAAAAAAAGAAAGAAAGAAATTTATTTGTTGTTTTTTAATATTATTAATTATTATTAATTATTATTATTATTATTATGAGAAAAAGAAAAATGAAAAGAGAAATGAAAGAATTTATATTCTATTATTAATTATTATTAATTATTTTTTATTTTTTATTTTTTATTATTATTATTTTTTATAATTATTACTTAGATTCATATATGTGAAATAAAAGAAAGAAAAATTATCCAAGTTGATTTTAATAGAAGATTATTTTGTTGTAGAGGAAATTGACCAATTATAGGTGTGGTCTGAATGAAAGGTTTGCTCTCTTAACTTCCTCCTAAAGTAAAAGGGAACCCCCTATGACTAGAAAATATTATTGTCACACTTTTTTAAATACAAACAATGAACGCATACGTCCTCCCTAAAAACAACAAGAAAGAAAAAAAAGTCAACATAGAAAAAAAAATCTCCACTAAAAAATAAAACATAAAGTTAGTTTTTTTTTTTTTTTTGTTCCACAATTATTATCCGTTACCTTTCGATATTTTATGTGTCCAAAAAAAATCCACAAAAAAAAAAGAATATTTAGTCACATTTAGTTACAGACGAATTTACTACTGAAAATCTATGCTCGTATAAAAATTCTCATAAAACATTTAAAAAAAAAAAAAAAAAACTCATCAAATTTAATTTAATTAAATTCTAAAATCCAGATTATTATTATTAATTTTTTTTTATTATTTCAACTGACGTCATCATTTCACCATAAACATTTATAATTCCCATGTAAAGGGATTATTGATATATTCATGAGATATTTTAATTAAAAGAAATCTTTGCAGTTTTATTTTGTTGTGTTAGTTTAGAAGAAAAAAAAAAAACAAAACAACATATTTTTCCCAGCTCCGTTCATTCCACAACAACAACAACAACAACAACATAGTTTTGATGTTTTTTAATTTATCCAAATTAGTTTAAATTTAATTAAAAAAAAAAATAAATAAAGAATTTATTGAGAAATAAGAAAGAAAACAAAACAGAAAATTTAAAATTCATAACAAATTTTTTAAGCCTTTGGTTAGGAGGGGGGGGTAAGGTGAGGAAAGAAATTGGGAGTGTGACCACAAACAAAAAAAAAAAAAGAGTTGGATCTATTTTTTGGTTATCCAGAAATGGAAAGAAAAATAAAAAAAATTGTGGTTTACGCAATTATTTGTCTTTTGTTGTTTGTTTGTTTTTTTTTTTACATCGCCCTCTCACCACCACCCCCCAACCCTATTCGTCTTTTTAATGTTTTCTTTCACTAGTTATAAAAAAAATCTTAATTATTGGTACAGAATTTTTTTTTGGTCAGAATTTGAAATGAAATGAAAAATAATAACAAAAAAAAAATCCCCAAACAAATAAAAATCAAATTCCTCCCCCACCCCCCAAAAAAAAAAATAATGAAACGAATGAAAAACAATTTATAATTAGAAGAAAATGTGTGTATTTTTATATTTTATTAATTATGTCATTATTATTAATTATTATTATTATTTTTTATTAATTATTATTAATTATTATTAATTATTATTATTAATTATTATTATAAACTATTATATTTTATTATTAATTTTAATCAATTTTTCTAAAAAAAAAAACAAAAAAAAAAAACACAAAAAAAAAAATTAAATTAAATTAAAGGGAGTGAACTTTTTTTTTCTTTTTCTTTTTTTTTTCTTTTTTTTTTTTCATATTTATTTTATTTTCTCCGGAATGTGAGACAAACCCGATAAAATCTTTCTTTTGTTGAGTGAGAAAAAAAAAAAAAAACAAAAAAAAAAAAGAAGAAAATTAAAAGAAAAAGAAAAGTTTAAAGGAAATTATTTCTTTGTTGTTGTTGTTTGTTTTTTTTTTTGTCACAAAAGAATAATTTTTTTTTTTGATCCTCCTTAAAAAAAAGCAAAAAAAAAAGAAAAGAAAAGAAGCAAAAAGCAAAAAGCAAAAAACACTTTTTTATTTTGTAGAATTTAAATTTAGATCAAAATTGGAAACCAAATATCTAATTATCATTTAATAAATGTTTTTTTTTTTTTTATTTTCTTTGTAATAATAATTATGAATATTTATTTGTTTATTTTATTTTCAACCCATACATATTTTTTTTTTCTCTCTCTCTCTCTCTTTTTTTTTTACCATCCATCCAATTTCATTCAATCATCCAATTTTATTAGTTTCAAATCTCCTCATTTCCACAAAACCCACTACCGCATTATTTTTTTTTTTTTTGTTTTGACCATTTTCCTTTGACATTTTCTTTAGAAAAATTCGTAATTATCGTGTTTGGTACTTGTTGATTGTTCTTTGTCTAAAATTTCCCCACCAATCTTTTTCTTCTCTTTTTTCACAAATATTGACGCGTTTGTTGTTTTTGTACTTGCTTTTTGGGGGGGGGGGGGAGTTGGGGGTGATTGTTTAGATTCGTTAGTTTTCCTCATAAAAGCAAAAAAAATAAATAAAGGTAAGTAAACCAAAGACGTTAAAAATTAACCAACAAATTTTATTGTTTCATTTAATTATTTTTATTATTATTTGTGTGCGTGTGGAGTGCTTCTGTGTATGCTTTGTGTTTTTAACAAATTTTTCAATAAATAATTAATAAAAACAAAAAAAATAAGCACCAAAGAACCTTTAGCAATTAAGGAACAAAACAAAAAAAAAAAAAAAAAAAAAAAACAAACCAATAAGAAAGAAATAAAAATGTAAAATGTAGAAATGTAAAAAAGAAGAAAAATAGAAAAAGAAGAAGAAGAAGAAGAAGAAAATAAGAGAAACGTAAAAAAAAAATTCTTCCAAGAAATCTCCAGAAATAAAGAAAAACAAAGAGTAAACGGTAAATGTAAGACCGATAAATTATTAACCCAAATTTGTATGAAAGAAAAAGAAAAAATTTAAAATTTAAAATAAAAATAAAAATAAAATAAAAATCAAATGACTGATTCGGTAGTTAAGCATAATCTCTTGTATCCTTAAATAAAACTTAAGAAAATTAAACAAAAAAAAAAAAAAAAAAGAAAATCTAATCACGTCTTCCGAACGACGAGTCATATTTTTCTAAGTGTTTTTTTTTTCTCTCTCTCTCTCTCTCTGTTCTGTTTCTGTTTTCTTGTTTTAATTTCCATTTTTTTTTTTTTGTTTTGACCAAAAAATCAAAAATGAAAATTTTCCTCACTGAAGAAAAAGTAAATGAGAAAATTTCATTAGAGAAATTCAAAATAGAAAACAAAAGAGAAAATTAACGAATGTTTAGTCCTCAGTTCACAGTTCACACATAAATTATTAGAGTTTCAAAAGGGGGGGGGGGGGTTTTGTAGGGAATTAGTTGGTGGGTGGATGGATTTTTTTTAAACTGAAATAATAAATTCTGAAGAAAAAAAAAAAAACAATTTGAAAAATAAAATTTCTTTTCAAAATTTAAAAATCAGAAAAAAAAAAATTAAAAAAAAAAATATTTAAGAGAATTTTTTAAGAAAAATAATTTTTTTTTTTTTTTGTTATTTTGTGTTCGGTTTCAACCGAGTTTTTTTTTATCGATAATTCTAAATTGGACGAAAAATTTGTATTTCCAGAAAGAATTTCAATAAGAAAAAAGATATTTTTTGTAGTAAGAAAATGGAAAGGGCAAAAAACAAAAAAAAATGGCGCACAATTTTTTTTTTATTTTTTCGGTTTTGTTTTTTTTTTTTTTTTGTTAATGGAATTTGTTTAAAAAAAAAAATTGGTGACATTTAAATATTAAAACAAAAAATGGCAAGAAAAAAAACTAATGAAATTGAATAAAAAGAAGAAGACGAAGAAGAAGAAAAGTAAAAAATGAAACAAAAAAAAAAAAAAATAACAACAAACCAAAAATTAGAAATTGGAATTAGAAAAAAAAAAAATTGGTATTTTTTAGTGAAACACAAAGATTGGAAAAAATTGGAAATTTTTTATAAGATAAAAAAAAAAAAAATTAAATGAAAAACAAAATTTAAAATTTAAAATTTAAACAATTTATAGAAAATATTTTTTAGGCCAAATATATTAGGAAAAATTTCGGACAAAAATGAAGAAAAATTTAAAATTAAATTGGATAAAAAAAAAGTTTAAAAATTTTAAAAATTAAAAAATTTAAAAATGTAAAAAATTAAAAAATTAGATAAATGAAAAATTTATTACCTAAATTTAAAAAAAGGGGAGGAAAAACAAACAAATAATTGGTAGATTAACATTTTACGTTTTTTTTTTTTGTTGTGTTTTTGATTTTACCATTTTTAACTAATTTCATTTTTGTTGGATTTAGAATTAATTATTTTTAATAAATAAGAAAACTAAATTCGCGACGTAAATGAACAAAAAATAAAAAAAAAACATCATTTATAAAATAAAAAAATATAAAAATTTAATGAATAAAAATAATTACTGTTAGTGAAGAAGAAGACGAAGACGAAGAAGAAGAAGAAGAAGAAGACGAAGTCATAATAAGAAAATTTTAAATTAATTTTTACACCTTTGTAATATGAAATTAAAAATATACTAAAAAAAAAAATAATAAATAAATAAAATAAATATGGAAAGAAAGAAAAGAGAAAACGAATTAATCGTTAAATAAAATAAAGAAAAATTTAAAATAAAGAAAAAAATTAATTTTGTTTTTTAAAACAAAAAACAAAAATAAGAAAAAAAAAACATCAACTAAAAAACTAAAAAACTAAAAAACTAAAAATATATTATAAATTATATTTATATTGGAAACGAGGCCTAAGAATCCTTTAAAAATTAAAAATTAAAAATTAAAAATATATAAAAAAAAACAAAAAAAAAATATATAAAAAATAATTAAATTAATTATTAAATAAAAAATTAATTAAAACAAAAAGTCGGTAAAAAAAACATATTTAAAATTAAACAGAATAAACAAAAAAAAAAATAATTAAATTAAAAATAAAATAATAAAAATATTTAAATATAAAAATTTTTAAGAGAAAATAATAAATAAAAAATAATAAGTAATAAAAACAAAAGCAAAAAAAAAAAAAAAAACAACAACCTTAAACAACAATTTAAAAAAAAATTTAATTAAAAAATGAAGAAAAAATGAAGAAAAAATTAAGAAAATTAAGAAATTAAGAAAATTAAGAAATTAAGAATAAAAATACAACCACTATTTATATATTATACATTTAAATAATTAACAAAAAAAAAAATTTGTATTTTAAACAATTAAAAAAAAAAGAGAAGAAGAAATTATTTATTTTAGAATTCTAAAGAAAAAACAAAAAAAAAAAAATATTAAATTTAATAAAAATTAATAAAAAGAAGAAGAAGAAGAAAAAAATACACACACACACACACATAATTAATTAAACAATAGAAAAGAAAAAAAATGTAAATTTATACTGAAAAAAGTCTATTTAAAAAACGTATTTCAAGAGAGAGAAAAATAATTAATCCTTAAAAAAGTAAAACAAACAAATAAAAAAAAAATTATATTTAAAGAATAAAATGTTAAAAAAAAAAAAACATTGATGGATTAGATTGATTGGTTGAATGGTGAAAATGTGATAAAAAAAAAATATGTAAAAAAAATAAATAATAATTATTTGTGACAAGAACAACAACAACAAGAAATAACAAATAACACAATTTCTTCATTCGAATTCGAATCCGTTCACTGTGCATTTATGCAATTGTATTGTATTGTACTAGAATACATCCACTGCACAGACTTTGCGAACATATTTATTTGTAGCCAATGAATGGAACGATTAAAATCAAAAAAAATGACGAAGAAAAAGAAGAAAAAAAAAACCATCAAAATTAAAAATTAAAAATTAAAAATTAAAAATTTAAAATTAAAAATTTAAACAAAAACAACAAAAAAAAAAAAAACTATAAATGCTCAAAGAAAAATTTAAAAATTTAAAAAACAAAAACAAAAAAAAAAAAAAAGGAGAAAAATCTTCTTCTTTTTTTTTTTTTTTTTGTAATTAAATAATAAGTAAAAATTTAATTTAAATAAAAAAAAAACAAAAAAATTAATTATAACCAAAAAAAAAAAAAAATTTCTAAATTATGAAAAAAAGGGGAAGAGTAAAAGAATGGGAAAATAAAACAAAAAATAAATAAATAAATAAATAAATATAAATAATTTTTCTTAAAAACAAAAATAAAAACTAAAAATTAATAATTTAAAAACAAAAACAAAAAATATTTATATTAAGAAATAAACGATTTTTATTCCATATTAAAATTATTAAATATTAAATATTAAATATTAAAAAATATGAAAACAAAAATGAAATGAAAATAAAAATATTAAAAAGGTAATAAAAAAAAATATTGAATATTTAATAAATATTAAAGAGAAATACAAAAAAAAGAAGAAAACAAATAAAAAATTATATTAAAAATAAATAATAAAGAATTAACAAAAAAAAATAAATAAAAATATTAAATAAAAAAAAATAATTAAATATAATAAATAAAAATTAAAAATTAAAAATTAAAAATTAAAAATTAAAAATTAAAAGTTAAAAATTAAAAGTTAAAAATTAAAAATTAAAAATTAAAAATTAAAAATTAAAAATTAAAAATTAAAAATTAAAAATTATGAATAAAAAAAGGCAAGCAATTTTTTCTATAATTATTATTATATATTTAAATATATTTGAATAAAAAAAAAAACAAAAACAAAAATTACTTTTTAATAAAAAAAAAACAAAAACAAAATCAAAAAAAAACTTATTTATAAATAAAAAATTACAAAAAAAATATTTTGATTAATAAAACCAAAAAAAAAAAAACGAAAGCAGATAAATATGGATGATGATTTAAAGAAGAAGAATAAGATGAGGCGATAGGAAGTAAATGAGAAAGAAAAATAAAAACTGAGCAAGAAAAAAAAAACGGAAAAAAAAAAACTCACAAAAAATTGAAAAATAAAAATAATTTAAAAAATAAATAAAAAATAACAAAAATATATTTTTACGTAATTTATTGAATTAAAAAGAAAAAGATAAATAAAAATAAAAATAAAAAGATAAATAAATAAATAAGAAGAAGAAGAAATAATAAAAATGAAAAGTTAAAATATAAATTTCTTTGTTGTTGTTTTTATTTTCTGAATTCATTGAATTCATCATCAAAAGCGTCAAAACAATAAAGAAGAAGAAGAAGAAGAAGCGGAAATAAATAAAATCAAATAAAAATTTAAACTTTTAATAAAGAAAAAAAGAAAAAAATTAAAAACATGAATGAAACGCACGTAGAAGTTTCAATAATAAAAAAGCGGATTAGATTTTAAGGTAAAAAAAAAAAAACATAATTTAAAGAAACAATTCAAGAAAAACGTTCGAAATGAATTAATTAAAGAAACAAATAAATACGAAGAAGTTTTTCCAAAAAGACATACACATACACACACACACACACACACACACACACACACACACACACACACACACACACACACACACACACACATAGAAAATAGTTAATGGAAAATTACGCGTAAACTTCTTCAAAGTTTTTCGATTAGAAAAAGTGACGCAAACACAATTTTACAAGAAAAACAAACACACAAAAATAATAAAAAAAAAATAAATAAATAAATAAACTGAAAACCAATTAAAATTATTAAAATTATTAAAATAAAAGAATTTTTACTTTTTTAAAAAAAAAAAAATAAAAATAAAAAAAAACACAAACAACAAACAACAAAAAAAAAAAAAACAAATAAATAAAAAAATAAATAAATAAATAAATAATAAAATATAAAACGTTTGCTTAAAAATAATTATTAAATAAAAAATATAGAAAGTAGAAAGTAGAAGAAGAAAAAGAAGAAGAAGAAGAAAAAGAAAAAGAAAAACTAAAAAAGAAAAACGTCATCTTTATTCTTATTTTTAAACGTCATCCCTCCCTCTATATCCCTTCCAATATAAACTAGAAATTTCTCTGTTATTATTTTTTTATTAAAAGAAAAAAAAAAAAAACAAAAAAAAAACCTAAAGAAGAAACGGAAATATTTAAACGCAAAAAAAACTAAAATGAAAATCC
Source organism: Pedicia rivosa (assembly GCA_963082725.1). Classification (NCBI taxonomy): domain Eukaryota; kingdom Metazoa; phylum Arthropoda; class Insecta; order Diptera; family Pediciidae; genus Pedicia; species Pedicia rivosa. Next base: position 6,249,949 of record OY720156.1, on the reverse strand, counting down.
TATTTAATAAATTATATTTCTCTATTTACAATTAAAAAATTTATAAATTAATTATTACTAAATTTAAAAAAGGAAAAAGAGCGAAAAAAACTATTTCTATAAATTTCCATTAATTTACTTACAATGTTCAACGTTCATATCATCTGAATCCTTGAAGTTCTAAAGTTCTGAAATTCTGATCGAACGACATTTAATTTTTATTACATTTAAAAATTAAAATTACAAATTTTAAAAGGATAAAATTTTATATATTTGTCGTAACTCCCCCTTCCAACAAATGTGTAAACGATAATTGTCAAAATTTCATTTTTTTAACGAATAGAATTAATGAATAGAATTTTTTTTTTATTATTCTATTTGTTACGTGAAAACAAAAACAAAAAAAAAATTATTATTAAAAAAGAATAAAATTATGTGTGAGAGAGAAAAAAAAATAAATCATAATATAAATTAAAATTAAAATTAATTAAAAATGTTTCCGTAAAAAATAAACAAAAAAAAAAAAAAATGTTTCCGAAATACAAAAAAAGCGACAAATGAATTGACGAAATAACTGACTAATAACTGACTAATAACTGACATTAACGGTAAATCCGTATGTGTTAATTTTAGTTGAACTTTTCATCTGATTATATATTTTTGAAAGAAATTTTACTTATTAAACGAACATTTGTTCAAGTAATCAATAAAAAATATGTAATCGATATTTTTCAAAATATAACGTCATGAACGAACGTCATCAACTGCTTACGTAAATAATTCATGCCTATATTCATATAATAAATCCATTGGAACACACACACACTAGGATTATGTATCTAACAGATGTTTTCTTTAAAGTTCAACCAAAGTAAACATTTTTATAATTTTAGATGATTGCGGATAAACCGATTTATTATCACACACACACACACACACACAGATTATTCAATAAAATATTCTTACTAACTATTTAATAAATTCTATTTTACAAATAGTAATTATCTGTTTGATATGAGGCCATTTTGTATTTTTGTGCAATCAAAAATATCCAAAATAATGGAATAGAAAAAACACAAAAAACAAAAAAAAAAATAAATTAATAAATTAATAAAAAAAAATAAAATAAAAGAGAGCTAAAAACTAAAGCAATAATAATTATTATTCATATTTTTAAAAAAAAAAATAAAAAAAAATAATAAACAGGAAATTATTATTAAAAGGAAAAATTTATAAATAGTAAAGAAAATTTTTTTACTTAATAATTTAATAAAAAAAAAAAATGTTTTTACGAAAAATGAATAAAATTAAATAAAATTAAATAAATTAAATTAATAAAAAAAAAAAAAATTAATGAAAAAGAAAATTGAATTTAAATATTTTGTGTTAATATAAAGAAAATTATCGTCATGTTTTTTTTTTAGTAGAGTTAACCAACAATCACCCCCCTTTCCGCCCCGTTGTTTTTAATTTTACGTTTACAAATTCAGTCGTTCCAACGTACACAATTTTGTAACGTATTAATGTTTTTTTTGTACAAATTAAATGAAATATATAAAAAAAATTTTGTTGCTTTATTTCTCATTCGCACTTATTGTTTGATTAACACAAACAAAACATAATTATTATTTAATTATTTATTTATATTACAAAAAAATAATAATAATAATTAATTACTTTACATAAAAACCACTAAAAACAAGAAGAAGAAGAAGAAGAAAAAGAAGAAGAAGAAGAAGAAAGTGGAAAAAAAAAAATAGAATATAAATAAATAATTAAATTAAATATTTTAAAAAGGGAAAAAAAAAAAAACGGTTGTGGAATTTTAATTATATTAACTTAGTGTTACCCCATAACAAAAGAAAAATAATCAACCAATAAACACTTTTTTTTTTTTTGCTCAGTTTTATTTTGGTTCACATTTGATTTTTTTTTTTTTTTTGCTCATTTTTTTTCTTCCTGGTTGTTGTTCTTGTTGTTGTTGTTCTTTTAATGTCAGATTATTTTTGTTTGTTTGTTTGTTCTTTAAAAAAAAAATCTGTAGTGTTAATAAAAATATTTTCAATAATTAAATAATTAAATAATTAAATAATTAAATGGTTAAAAGTGTCAATAAATTTATTGATTAATAAAATTAAATACGTAAATATGAAATTATATATTCGAATGGTATATTTTGTTGTTGTTTATTTATTTATTTATTTGTTTTTTTTTCGTCCTTTTTTTGTTTTTTGTTTTTTCGTTGAAAAATTAACAATAATTTTCTATGATTTTCCGTTGTTTTGTTTTTTTTTTTTTTTTGGTTGTTTCTTTTACTTTAAATTAAAAAATTAAATTAAAAATAAAAATGAGAAAGAATAAAAATTTGACTGAATAAAACAAAAAATATATAAAATTAAATAAATAAATTAATTAGAATTTGATATTGGTGAAAATTTATAGATTGTAATTTTCTATTATTTTACATCAAATACAATCTCTCTCCTTCTCTCTCTCTTATCTCCATCTCCATTTATCTGCTTGATTTTTTTTATTTGTTATTTTGTAGAAATTATTAAAACGTATTTTTTATTAATAATAAAAAAAAAAAAGTCGTTTTATTCGTGTGTTTTCAATCTTTAAGTGTTAATATAGTACTGATGGTAAATAGTGGAGATCTATATTGTAACATTATAACTGATATAATCCGTGTAATACACTTAAGTATTTTATACACTTGATGAGTAAATATTGTGTAAACAAAACATCGTGTATTGAGTTAAAATTTCTACACTAAAAATAAAAAAATAAACATTTAACATGGATTTATTTTTTACACTTAGATGTAGAACGGGTGTACATAAAATTTTCATTTATTTATTTTTTGTTCTATTTGGTGCATATATAGAGAACACTAAATAAAATAAAATTTAAAAAACATAAAAACAAAATACAATAAAGAAAAAAAATAGGAAATCAAATAAAAGAAAAAAATGCGTTTGAATTTTACAAAAATTATCAATAAATGAAAATACATTAAAAACAAACAAAATCAAATCAAATAAAAAAAATTAAAATAAAGAAGTAAAAGAGATTTATTGAAAATAAAAAATTTTATATAAGAAAAAAAAGAATCTAAAGAAACAAAAATAGAAACAAAAAGAAAAAAGGAAAAACTAAAATTAATTAAAATTAAAATTAAATGAAAAAAAAAAGGAAAAAAACAAAAGTTTAGTTTATTTAAAAATATAGAAACTTTAAGTATTTAAACTTTAAGTAAAAGATAAAAGAAAGAAAAATTATTAAAGAAATTTTATTAAATGAAAACGAATGAAAAAGAATTAATAAGAATGAAAAAACAATAAGTTTCCATTATTTTATTGTAATTTTAATTAAATATATGACTCGTTCGGTTGTATTGTCATACATACCTACATACATACATACATACATACATACATACATACATACATACATACATACATACATACATACATACATATATTTATATTTATATTCATATGCAAAATTAAAAAATAATTACATATACTTACGTACATACATACATACATACATACATACATACATACATACATACATACATACATACATACATACATACATACATACATACATACATACATACATACATACATAAATGTAGTAATGTATTGATTAAATTTAGATTTATAAAGATAAAGAAGAGAAAGAAAAATTAGAAAATATATTAAAAGAAATTATTTAAAATCAGCAAAACCTTTATTTACGTAAGATAATCAAGAAGAAGATAAAAAGGGAAAAAGAAGAAGAAGAAGAAGAAGGATAATAAATAGTTTAACGTTAAAATAAAATGAAAAATAAATCATATATAAATGACGACGACACAAACACTACAGTTAATTTATTTTCAATTTTTCTTTTGTTTCTGTTTAAATTTTTCTACATCAATTCTCACCATCATTCCAACCACCCCAAACACCACCCAACCACCATCACACACATTAAATAGTATATTTATATTTTAATCATATAAAATTTAAAATTATGAATTGTTCTTGGAATAATTATTTGATGAATTCAGACAGACATCACATAAAATACATTCTTGTGTGACGTCAATGAGATGAAGGAGGAAAAAAAAAAAACAATAGAAAACTTTTAAATTGATAACATTAAATTTATTCATGAGAAAATAATGTTTGTCAAATCAAATAAGAAACAACAAAAAAAAAGAGTCACGTGTTTTCGCCAAATTATTCATTCATTTCTTTTACCCAATTAAGGAATAAAAAATCATTTGATGAAAAAAAAAAAAAAAACAAAAAACAAAAGAAGAAAATTCAGGATAATCAATTTAAACAAAAAATAAAATCCACTCAACACTTCCGATAAGGAAAACACTTCATTTTTTTTTATAATTATAAAAATTTTCTCTAACGAAAAAGAAAAAAAAAAAAACTAAAACTAAACAAAAACAAAACATAGAAAATAAAAGGGGGAAGACAGAAAACAGAACATTAAAATTTGAACGTCCATAAAATAAATTTTATTTAATAATTGATTAAATTTTTTTTTTTTTGTTTCGTTACACATTTTGTATTATTAATCGTGTGCAAATCAAATTTTCATCATTTTCCAATGTTAAACATTTTGTTTTTTTTTTTTTTTTGTTATCAGTTATAAAAAGAAAAATAAAAAGAAAAATAAAAACAAAGCAATATTAGATTTAATGATTTAAAAAAAAAAAGGAAAATGAAAAATAACGATAAGAATAAATTTTAAAAAGGATAAATTGGAAAGTAAAAGCAAATAATTTGTAGCGTTTAAAATTAAGGAAAAAAAAAAAAACAAAACAAAAAATTATAGAATTCATTTTTCCTATTCCGATTTTATTTCCTCAAGAAGAAAAAATAAAAAAATTATTACAGATGAAATGGAGGAAAAGTTCAGAAAGCACAAAATGTCATTCAACACACAATACACACACACACACACAAAGAAAAATACACAATTGAAAATAATTTGAGTTTTTTTACTAAATAAAATCAAAAAGAAAAAAAAAAACAGAAAAAATACAGAAAATAATTTTCATTGGAAAATTGTTTTTTTTTTTTTTGTTTTTGTTTTTTGGGAAAAATCAAAGAAACAACAAACAATAATAACATACAAAAACACACACACACACACTCGTTTCTGTTTTGAATTATTTTAAAATGAATCCAACAAAAAAACAAACAAAAAAACAAACAAATCATATCAAAGCTTTTCTGTGATGCGAAAGACTGATAAACTTTAATTAAAGCAAAAAAAAAAAACAAAAAACAAATAAACAAATAAACAAAAAATGAATAAGAAAAAGAAGAATGAAAAATGAAATAAATTCATAATTGGCGAAAACACGAACAAAAAACAACAACAAGTTGGAAAATGAAGAAAATGATGAAAAATTTATCCCCACGACTTTTTAAATTTATTAAAAAAAAAAACATAAATCAAACTGTGACCACCACATGAACAACGATCCTCCACCTCCTCGGCACAGGCACCACATGAACAACGATCCTCCACCGCAACTAATTTTTATCAATTGTTATTTTTTGTTTTTTTTACTTCTTTTTATTTTGTTTTTTTCTTTTTAAAATTTTTCGTCTTTATCCGCAAATCAACAACGGAAGCAACCAGCAAACCACAGCCAAATTTTTTAATTATTTTTTTTTATTAACACAAATTTTTTTGGGTATCTTTTATGGGTATCACATAGAACTTGGGTATCTATTGGGGCGCTATAACACTGAAAATATTTTTTGGGTATCACTTCATTATTTTAAGTGATACTCTCCCAATACCAATACCAATATATTGGATTCATGTTAAGGATTCATCTTAAGAACAAAAAATGAAGAAGAAGAACAAACAAACAAACGAACAAACGAACAAAATCAATTCATTATTTAATATAATTTTTTATATGAGAACAAAAAAAAAAAGAAAATTAAAAGAGAAAAAAATTGAAGTTCCAAAAAAAGAAAAAGAAACAAAAAAGAAAACAGAAGAAAAAAAAGCAAAAATAACGACACAAAAAGAAATTGTTGCTGGCAGGAGGAATGGAAGGGGTGGATGGTGCGGGGGTGGGGGGGTTGGGGGGGAGGACTGTAATATATAATAATTTTTATTTATATAAAAAAAAAAAAAGAATTCACAATTTTCTTCAATTTTCAACGTTCCCAACCTTTGATCTAAAGTAAAAATCTTTTGATTATTCCAAAAAAACACAATTTTAAAACGATAATTAAATGTCGTAACATTTTCAGTTTTTCTTTTTTTATTTTTCTTTTTTTTTTTTTTTTTTGTTTTATTTTGAGAGAAAATTTTCAATAAATTGACTTCTGACATTCTTCATTTACAGAATTTATTAGAAGTCAATTTAAATTTCAATTAATTAAATTTCTGAGATATATTTTTAGATGGAGAAATATTAAAAAAATAAAAATAGAAAATAAAAATAAAAATGAAAAAGAAAAATAATCCTTTTAGAAAATTTTGTGCTTCCAAATTTCTCTACTTCCAAATTCCAATTTAAATTCAAATTTTTTTATTTTATTTTTATTCAATTTTTTGTTTTATTCAAAATCATTTTCATTTCATTCGAACATTGGTCATTATCACTAAACACATTTTATTTTCTTTTATTTTCTTTTCGTTTTCTTTTCGTT